>JAWPHD010017305.1:0-45247 GCA_037043455.1 Cyrtodaria siliqua | reverse complement strand
AGTATTAGATCTAGCAATTATTGATTAAATATTGCAACAATACTGTAGTATACCTAAACATATGGTAATAGTAAATAAAACACGAACACTCGAAATTGTATTATCTTGCATTTAAAAACGTGCCAACCTGTTAAACGATTAAATATTTCTGGAATAATAGTTTTAATAGATTTCAATGGCTGCTAGACATTTTCAAAATTGCATGTGCCCCTTTGAACATATATACGAGAGGTTGCCAGTGCTAAACATAGCAACATCAGTACAGACCAGATGTAGGTAGGCCGCATAATTTGACATTCCCTCGATTTTTGTCTGCTAAAAACACTAAAAGATGAACTCTAAATGAACAGTGTCAAAACAAAGGTGCACATTTCCTCTTCATGAATATATTAGATTTATTCCAATCAAGGGTCGCGCAAAAGAGCGCAAAGGGGTTAAATAAAAAAAATACTGAACATCTTATGAAAACAATGTTTCTTTCTAATGAAATAAATTCTACTTTGATTTTTTTAAAATTTAAAAGACATGCGGCCTACCTACCAGATGGAATGTAGCATATCTTGCAATTCTGTGCACAATGTCAACATCAGTTTTATTCAAGAGTTTATATAAAACCTCGTGTGTACAAGCAATAATTCAATAGTATTCAAATCCAACCATACAACAATATTACACAAAATACAAAGCTACATTTCTCCCTTCCAACTGTTAACAGTAAGTCAGTTATACAATGCGTCTATACCTTGTTGTTAGTTGGTGTTGCTGATTGCGTTGTAACGTGGGTGTAAACAAAAATATGTTTCAGCAATTAATTAAATTTGTGCTCAATATTGGCTAGCTTTAAAACAAATCAAACTTTCATTAATATAAACAATCAAACCAAAAATGAGATATAGGGTCCTATAGAAACCATAGCGTCCGAACGCAATGGCAGCGTAGGTCCGCACTGTACTGCAAACAAGGACTTGATAATACAATGCAAGAGACAAAAACAATAGAAAGGGTGGTGAAGACAGGGTTACCGACTTGGAACGGTCAGTAGGCAATAAGGCCTATGGTTAGCTTGAATCGATTTTATATGCGCACAATCCTCGATATTACCCTGTCTTCAGCACACAAATAGACAAGACAGTGTAAACAAAACTGCATCCCATCAAAAGGAATTCTCTAACAATAAAATCCACATCCAGAGAAATTAACAAAAGAAACACATTCAAAATAATAAACATCTCAGGATGTATCCAGAATCGTACTGAACAACCATAGTAGTTGCAGCTAAAGAGAAAACCAATCTAGGATACGACCAGAAAACCCGAGGGACGAAAGACCATGCACCACCTCCCTTAGTTGGGGTTTCAGTAGGTGCAATCATAGAGTCCTAAGAGGTAGTCCAGTCATCGCACAAGTGAAAAGTGAAGCGTAATGACTGACTGTAGAGGGGTCAATCACCTAAACATGCAGTGCGCTGTAAAACCAAAGGGTTATATACTTTTCTGACGAACTTCCTGATTAAATTTGTAAAGCGGTCAGGAAACACGTCAGACCCCTTTAACTTTCGAAGTTTATAGACCACATCTCCATAAAATGAGGGTTGTGATATGCCTAGTCGCAGAAGTGTTTTAAAGTTGATGTTGTACTTTTCCAGCAGGTCCTCGTTGCGGCGGTAAAATTGAATAAAAATTGTAAAACTGATCTAAGAAGGGCCCCTAAGCTCCCCATTAAAGAAAAAATGAACCCATGTACTAAGGTTTCTTATGAGAAAAGAAAATGAATAAATAAATAAAAAAAAAAAAAAAAATTAAAAATTAAAAAATTAAAAACATTTTTTTATTTAGAAAAAATTGAACCCATGAACAACCAAGGTTTCTCATAAAAAAAGGAAATAACCAAAAAAATATCGAGTTTTGGATTCACAAATGTGCCTAACCCCCTATACCGTCTGTTGTTATTGCATTTTTCGCATTGTTAGCCCTTTTATTTGTTTGTTTCTTTAATAGCCTGTACGTGCTTTAGGTACGCCCCTGACAGGTTAACTTGAATCTGCTTTAATCCATTGTTGTACAACTATACATGTGCACTTAGACGACAACTTAGATACACAATGTTATTAACATATCGACCTGTTTATCTCCCTTCGCAGTAATTTCTCCATTTACAGCTTGGACAGGTCACCGTTTAAGTAAACATTATCACACTTCGGCTAGGCTAACCTTCATCTATATAGACAATCACCAGCATGGTATGTACACATGTCTTTATACGTTGGTTTTTCTTTACTGGAGTATTACACTTCTGGTATTTGCTGCTTGGTCTTGTTGTCGAGTTCATTCTCTCCGACGCTGGAACGTTAGCGATTTTTCACTAGAAATTGTTTTATACTGGGCTTTTACATATCATTTTAGGAACTTCAAGATGTTAAATTGGGCCGAGTCCTCCCCGTGAAACTGAAATTTCGTTTTGACTGATTCTATGGAATTAATGATAAGAACGCAAAAATGAATTTCCATTATGCAAAACATATTTGAGAGCAAATATAGAATACAAATAAAAATGTTATCATTTATGTACAGTCTTGCCTTAAAATATTGCAGTTTTGTGAATCAGTATAGCAATAGAAGCAAAAAGGAAATAACATCCATAAAATAAGCAAGAGAAACTGTAACTGCAAATCTGACCAAATACAGAGGTAGCTAGCTCCCAGCCACATATATACTCATTATAAATGTTCATGTGTTACTAAGACCATGCTTGAAAAATGAGGTGCTAGTTAGGTAAATAGACGTGAATTCAGTCGAATGTATTGCTTGACCATGCATCCATTGCAGTATACCTAGAGGCTAACTTACCTGTAATAGTATGTCATGGTAGTTGTGTATTGAATTGTCACCTACATATATCGAAAATTGATTTTGAGAATGTTTATATGATTATGTACACGATTTATATAGTGTTAAGCGATAGGTATTCAAATTAAATTAAAAACAAAATGGATTTCTATTTGCCCTAGATATTGGTAGTATTTAACTTTCCTATAGGATACTAATGGGCTGATGTACAAAAATGGTCATTTTCAAATCTAAAATAATTAATGAACTGTTGCATTTTTGCTATTGATTTCTTTCTCTGTATATGCTAGTATGTATTAAAATTAATGGGTGAAATGTACTAGTTGACTGAAACAAACGAAGCCGTTGTATACGAAAAAAGTTACAGTTGAAAAAAAGAGTTAAGCGTCTTCTACTGCAGAACCACAATCACAATTGGATGATTCTCGTAAATGGTTTAAATAAAGATCATTATTAAGGTTTCTGCAATAATTTCGTATTATGACATGTAAAACAGCAAATAATCGTTAGCCAGTTAAGTAGTGTATTGGAACTTTTGCGCTGGGAAAAACAGAACTTAAAATACTCCCCTAGCTCATCGAAATAGATTCTGAATTGCGTATATCTGGACTATTTATAAGTTGTTCCAGAGATTAAGAGATGAAGCTACAAACGAGTTATTAAATATTTCATTTCTACGAGCAGTAGTGGCATAATTATCACTATTTCGAAAGTTGTAGGAGCTCACGTGTCGTACCAATTGTGGGAACAGATTTGACATATAGTTTGGAGTTGTTCCATATTTAACTTTGTATACTGTGTAATAAGCTTTTGCAGTTTTCTCCTGTCGGAAAGGGTAATCCATCCTATTTCAGCTAATAAACGATGAATGGATACAGAGCGATGTATGGATATAGAACGATGTCTTGTCTGGATACAGAATGAGTTCGGGCTGCTTCATATTGTAACTTTTCCAAAGTATCTTGTTCGTATAATGTACAACCGTCCCATGTAATGGAAGTATGCTCAAAGATTGGATGCATTAAGTATAAATAAATCTGATTAAGTGTTCTTCGAGATATTTGATATTTAAGCATTCGCCTTAATCATAATACCTTTGTTGCTGAAGCAACTACATTTTTTATGTATGTGCTCGTGCCATTTTCCATTATGACTTGTTGGTCGCGAACAGTTGTCAGATGAAGATAATCAAATTGTCTTCGAAGCAGTGCAAATGCATCTAACAAACACAGAGGTTTGCCTAGATTACATTTTGCAGCTCATTGCCTGTCTTTGCCCCTACGTCCCTTATATTCACTGTCCTGTAGTAAACATGTTTTAGATTGTATCCGATTACTTACCTTTGTGCTTAAGATTATCGCTATTAAAGTTGTTATTGTAAGTAAGTATGAGTGTATGAATATATATCACCATTGTACTGCACATCAATTTCACCAGTGAGTGTGCAGTGAGTGTTTGTGTAAGTAGATTTGTGTTTTTATCTTGATTTAAGCCTATTGGTATTATTTCTCGCTCAACTAAGGAATAGCGGAAGTTCCTGTTTAAGTTCATTGGACTATGTAAGGGAAGTGCGTAGTTGACATGTACTTTTTCATTACAGAAGGTGTCAGTTTGCTCCTCAAGTTATTTTTCTGTAACTTCATTAACTTGTTTTTTGCTTTACATGTAAATTGCCCAATGGTATTATTATTGTATTTCAAATGTATTTTAATGCATGTGTTGTACGTTTTCTGTATTAAATAACAAAACTAGTCTTTGTCATTTGGCCTATACAATCTGTTTACCGCGAACTATTTAAAATCAGTCCGAAAACATTCCAGCGTTTTACAATAAACACTCTGGGCATCGATATCGAGTTCCTGTCGCTTATTTCAATTAGCTTTCTATTACTGTGACATATAATTTGGACATAATGTGTACACGTGTATAATGTATATACTAGCTTAAAGAAATATATAATGTATAAGTTAGTGTGAAGAAGTTGATAATGTATATTAGTGTAAACGAACGTATATGTTGATACTAAGGTGAACAAATGTATTATGTACGAGCTAATGCGAACCTATGCATACTATACATATATATGATGTATGTTCTAGTGTGAACAGATGTATATTGCATATACAAAGGTGAATACATGTATAATGTAGATTGCATATAACAGTGGAAACATGTATAGTGTATAAGCTAATAAACATATGTACAATGTATAAACTAATAAACATATGTATAATGTAAAATACTAGTGTAACTAATATTGTACCAATAAACGCTCAGACAAGTTTGAATATCAGCCATTGTGTGACTCACACCAATTCCTCTAACCACAAGCCGTCCCCTCCATCCTTCCCCATGTTTTATTTGATGAAGTTATCTCGGTCAGTGGAGAAACCTTGTGAACTAATTGAATTCCAACAGGTTGGGATTTTATTTCAGACCACTGTGTCAAGCAAGGTTTCTATACATAGCTAACTAGGTTCTGCTTATTTAGTTTGGTAAAGCGTATTGAAACCATACATTTACCATTGTATGCATAATATATCAGGCCCGTAGCTAGCCCTCAAATGTAATTGAGGCATATCCCTTTCTATGTAGTTTTTTTTGTCTGTGATTTGTTCATGGGATTTCATGCATTTCAGTGCATTTCACGATTTCAGTTTTAAGCAATACATTTGTTTGAATGCTTGATACTAATTATTTATCGATATATGTAAAGTATTCCCAAAATTCTACGGGCCTGTATATGATTGTCGATTTTTTTAATGGATGAACATACATTCACTACTTAATCAGGCAGTCAGGGCGGGTATAGTGAATCTTTATATATGCCTGTTTATTGTAAAAATGTTATTACACCTTTAATATTTTAAGATATACATTTGATCGAGAAATCACACGTAGTATGAAGTTTAATGACAATGACACATGTTTATTCAGTAATTTATGCCTCCAGCCCAAAATACATATTGAAGTGAACATGTCAAAGTGACAGTGTGACATAAATACATGGCATAGGTACATATACAGAGGATCTTACATGAGAACTCATTCATTATTGAATTTGTTAAACGAGTTGGCAAAATGATTTAATGCGAGGCTCTTGCCAAGCATTACATCATTTTTGCTAATGAGTTTAATTCTATTTATCACATAACTCAATATCGAATTTTATTGCATTTTGCCTGTCGCTGTAACACCCAAAACCGACAAACCGTGGGAATTGGATCATAGTGTCGAGGATTTAGCGCAATTTCATGTTATTATCATGTGACGTTATTGACGCGAGTTGATTCGTGGCGTCGTTTGACGTCACTTCCGATGTTTTTTTTGATGAAGACGTGGATAGTTGAGAATTAGATATAGAAACGCACAGACGTCGTTACTCTTTCATCTAGTTAGAAAACGCACAGACGTCGTTACTCCTTCATCTAGTTAGAAAACCCGCAAACGCCCACATTTTGGTGCTGTGACAAAAAAGCAGCATGAAGATCGATAAACTACGCTCAATCAAAGATGGTCAACAAAGATTTATTGAAAATCAGTTAGAGATAATTGAGCAGGCAAAAGAGAATTCATTGGTAGAATTTCACGCAATTCTTGAGTCAATCACCAGCAAAGTAGAGACACTGAATTCTTTAAATGAGAAGATATTAGAACAAACAGAAGTTAGTGAAATCGAGGAGGAAATAGTAAGCAGTGAAGAATATACTTTGACACTTGAAATAAAAGTCAGAAAACTACGAGCTTACATCGATGATCGAGAGAAAACAGCAGTTGCAGAACATCCATTGGTTCTTCCCAGACATCACGAGTCTTCATCTTCTGCAGAAAATGGCGGATTTCAAACTCAGGTCAGTGTTACTAATACAAACAGTATTTTGTCTTCAAATTCGTCGCAATTTCACAAACTGCCGAAGTTATCACTTCCGGTATTTGATGGTAATATCTTACAGTGGCAATCATTCTGGGACTCTTTCAATTCTTCTGTTAATACTAATCAAAGTTTGACCGACGTTCAGAAATTCAATTATCTCAGATCACCAGTGGAAAGCGATGCAGAACTATTGAGGTATTTGCACTAACAAACGCAAATTATACCAAGGCCGTAGACCTCCTTCACGAACGTTTTGGCCAGGTTCATAAGATAACACACGCATATATGCAGGCGTTGCTACAACTTCCGTCTCCAGGCAACAGTCTACAGAGTCTGAGAAACTACTACGACAAGATGGAAAATTACATACGGGGACTCGAATCACTCGGTCAGTACCAAGAATCCTATGGAACGCTTCTTGTACCTGTTATTTTTGATAAACTGCCCTCTGAAGTACGGAAAAAATTAGCGCGACAACATAAGGGAAATAACATTGAGCTACAGGAACTACGTAAAGCAATCTCCGAGGAAATAAATGTCATGGAAGCCGGTCAGATCAGCAGTTTGAACGACTATGGAACGCCAAATATGTCTCTTCTAACGAGTTCCGGTTCCCGAAATCGTAAACAGTAGAAAAGAGAAACCAACACACAGTTAGAACAGCGTAACAGAACTAGTTCCAAGGTATGTGTATTTTGCTCTAGTAATCTTCATTGGTCAACTGACTGTAGTACAATGAAAGACTATGAATCTAGAATTGCAGTCGTAAAAAACAAACGTCTATGTTTCAATTGTTTGGGATCGCACCAAGTTTCAAAGTGTAAATCCAGAAACAGATGTCGAAATTGTCAGCAGAAACACCATACAAGTATATGTCAGACGACTACGTCACAATCAGGTGAAAATAGCAGAAGTTCAAATACAGGTAATGTACACAGAGAGGAAAACACCGCAATACTACATACCTATGACGTGAAAGATAGCTCCAGTCCTGCTGCAGTATTAAATTCTACATCTGTACAGCATACCTCTCGTGTGTTGTTGAAAACAGCTATAGCACCAGTTAGTACCGGGAATTGTTCAGTGGACACTAATATCCTATTCGATGAAGGATCACAAAGGTCGTTTATTACGTCGTCTAGCAGAAAAATTACATATAACACGAACAGAGACAGATACCATTCATTTGGCCTCGTTCCGAAGTGAGAAAAATCAAATTCGTCACCTGGAAACATCGACTATTTCAATTGTTACCACGTCCGGTAAAAGAATTCCAATAAATGTGCTTATAGTTCCAGTGATAGCTGTTCCTCTACAGAATTACAGCCGTAGTAATACCAACTTACCGTACCTGAAAGGACTCCGATTAGCACATCCGGTGACTGATGATTTAACGTTTGAAGTTCAGCTTTTGGTTGGTGCAGATAGTTACTGGAAAATCGTCGAAGACACTGTTATCCGTGGTGAAGGACCTACCGCAGTTAAGTCTCCTTTCCGGTCCGGTTCGAGCAGCAGCAGATGGTCATGGAACCGACTTCGCCTTGAACGTTATAACTTCACTTCCACAAGATTTCGACCTTGAAAGATTTTGGAATCTTGAAAGCATGGGTATCCAGTCCAGTGACATTCACAAAGAAGAGAAAAGTGATATGACAGACTATCAACAAACTTCAATCTCGTTTTCTGGTGAGAAATATGTTGCCAAGTTGCCATGGAAACCTGAACATCAACCACTTCCGGCAAATTACGAAACCGTTAAACGGCGCACCCAGAATTTAATTCGCAGACTTCGCCAGCAACCAGCTTCTTTGGAACAATATGGAAATATCATCGCAGAACAAGAACATAGAGGTTTCATAGAAGAAGTACCAGATCAAGACCAAACTAAAAATATAGTTCACTACATTCCACATCATGCAGTGAAAAAAGACTCATCTACTACCCCAATACGCATTGTGTTTGACTGTAGCTGCCGCATGTCACGAGATCACCCGAGTCTGAACGATTGCCTACAGCCAACACCTCCAGAATTGAACGATTTGACAACCATTTTACTCAGATTTGGGTTTAGGAAGTTTGCAGTTGTAACAGACATTGAAAAAGGCATTTCTTCACGTTGGTTTACACGAGAATGACCGCGATGTCACAAGATTTTTGTGGTTGTCCAATCCGAGCGAACCAGACAGTTCCTTGAAAACCTACCGTTTCAAGTCCGTGCTTTTTGGCGCAGTATGCTCACCATTTATATTGAACGCTACAATATTGAAACACCTAGAAATCAACAAAAGCAACTGGATCAGCGAGATGTTAAGAAATGATCTTTACGTCGACAATTTCTTATCTAGTTTTGATCGCGAAACAGATGCATTGCAATACGTCAATGATGCACGAGTCCTGATGTCACGTGCAGGATTCACACTAAGGTCATGGACTTCAAACAGCCAAACTCTACGACAAGCAGCCATGCAGCTCAACATATATGACAAAGACAAAGTAACTAAATTACTCGGAATGAGATGGGAACCTGAATCGGATAAACTCTCATATGCAGACAAAACCATTTCCAAACCCTACCTGACACCAGATCCACCCCCGCATCAGAATATCGGGTTGACGAATCTTCACCATTTACAGTAACCGGTGTAGACTTCAGTGAAGCACTTTATGTCCGCACGGATTCCGGCAAAGAATCGAAGGCATACATATGTTTATTTACCTGTGCGTCAACAAGGGCAGTCCATCTTGAGCTTGTACACAACTTAACTGTAGAATCATTTCTACTAGCTTTCCGACGGTTTGTCAGCAGAAGATCTGTACCCACACTTATCATATCAGATAACGCCAGTACATACCACGCAGCGTCAAACATTTTGAAGAAGATGTTCGAATCAACCGTCTTACGAGACGAATTAAGCAAGAAAGGTACCGAATGGCGGTTTATACCAAACAGAGCTCCTTGGTTCGGCTGGATGGTGGGAGAGAATGATCGGCATTGTTAAAACCACACTAAAGAAAACACTTGGCCGTACCTGTGTCACGTTCGAGTCTCTCCAGACGGTGTTAACCGAAACTAAAGCCGTACTTAATGACAGACCACTGACTTACGTCACTTCCGGCGATTCGTTGGAACCCGTGCCACTCACTCCTTCACATCTACTTCATGGGCGGAGACTTACATCGTTACCACAGAACGACATCCAGTTCGAAATTGGAAGCAACCTCGAAAACTCGAAAACTACAAACATTACTGCAGAGTTTTTCGGTTATGTGGAAAAACGAATACTTAACGGCCTTACGAGAACGGCATACAAAAACCGGTAAAAATGAGCAGACGATACAAGTCGGTGACGTGGTGCAGGTGCACGATGAGATTCCGAGATTGCGATGGAAACTTGCTGTCGTGGAAGAACTTACTCCCGGAAGAGACGGATATACACGATCTGCGAAGATCCGTACCAGTGATGGTTATATAACAAGACCTATAGCGAAGTTATACCCTCTTGAAATCACTGAAAATAGTGATCATTAACTTTTAAATCGCGATAGTTTTCACATTTCGCAGTGAAGATTTAAAGACAATGAACTTTCGTCAAGTGATGTAAATTCATACATTTTTACGAGTGTTTGAAGAATATTGTCTTCAGTAAGTTATATGTTGCAAGTTACATACTTACAGTGTAAATTTCTATTCACAGAGAGACATTTAGATTCAGAAAATCTGAAAGACTTTAACATGAGCAGTGATCCGTATTTAACATAGCTTCTTGAGATATAAGTAACGATAAACTTTAATTGATTTAAGGATTGATGCATTTCTTCAGAGTATTGTTTATGACGTTAAACAATTTCAGCTAGTACATTTGCATTTTGCGGCCCCCAGTATGTCGGGGATTTAGCGCAATTTCATGTTATTATCATGTGACGTTATTGACGCGAGTTGATGCGTGGCGTCGTTTGACGTCACTTCCGATGTTTTTTGATAGAGACGTGGATAGTTGAGAATTAGATATAGAAACGCACAGACGTCGTTACTCTTTCATCTAGTTAGAAAACGCACAAACGTCGTTACTCTTTCATCTAGTTAGAAAACCCGCAAACGCCCACACATAGTCGTTATCGATTTTCTTTTGACAGCGCATACTAGGCTTATTTGCATACTTATATAACTATCGAAAATATAGAATGGTGTTATTCCATTCCCACATCATGAGTTCTGTGATAAATAGAAAATACACAGTTTAACGTACTTTATATAGATGAGAGTATGTCTTGCGTATTTCAGTAGCGTTACCTAATGGTATATTATTGATACATGTATATATATGAGAGTATGTCTTGCGTATTTCAGTTGCGTTACCTTAAGGTATATTTTTGATATATATATATGAGAGTATGTCTTGCGTATTTCAGTAGCGTTACCTAATGGTATATTATTGATACATGTATATATATGAGAGTATGTCTTGCGTATTTCAGTAGCGTTGCCTTATCGTATATTATTGATTTATATATATGAGAGTATGTCTTGCGTATTGCAGTAGCGTTACCTTATGATATATTATTGATATATATATGAGAGTATGTCTTGCGTATTGCAGTAACGTTACCTTATGGTATATTATTGATAGTTTGAAACAACTTCTTTTATTCACTATTATGTACACATATTTGCACAGAAGTTGTGACACATGTATAGTGTATAAACATATATAAATTATGACGCCAGTACACATATTTACACAGCAGTGGTGACAAATGTATAGTGTATAAACATATATAAATTATGACGCCAGTACACTTTTTTTCCCGATTACCTCTCTTTGCCCATATATCCCTTATATCCACCGCCCTGTAGTAAACCTGTTTTAGTTAGTATCCGATTACTTTCCTTTGTGCATAAGTCCTATATGTTCATTATCTCTATTAAATACGGTTAATGTAAGTAAACATGAGTGTATGAATATATATCACCATTGTATTGCAGATTAGTTTAACCAGTGAGTGTGCAATGAGTGTATGTATAAGTGGATTTGTGTTTTTCTTCTTTATTTAAGCCTAAGCTCATTGGACAATGTAAGGGAAGTGCGTACTTGATATGTCCTTTTTCATAATAGAACTTGGCACATTTGGCCTATACAATCTGTTTACCGCAACATATTTAAAATCAGTCCGAAAACATTCCAGCGTTTCACACTAAACACTCTGGGCATCGATATCGAGTTCTTGTCACTTATCAGTTAGCTTTCTATTTTTGTGACATATAATTTGGACATAATGTGTACAAGTGTATAATGTATATACCAACTTTAAGAAATATATAATGTATAAGCTAGTGTGAAGAAATTAATAATGTATATTAGTGTAAACGAATATATAATGTTTATACAAAGGTGAACACATGTATTGTGTATGCACTAATGCGAACCGATGCATAATGTACATATGATGCATGTTCTAGTGTGAACAGATGTTTATCGTATATAAAAAGGTGAACGCATGTAAAATGTAGATTGCATGTAACAGTGGAAACATGTATAGTGTATAAGCTAATAAACATATGCATACTGTATCAACGACTAGTGTAACTAAAAGTGAACCAATAAACACTCGGACAAGTTTGAATATCAGCCATTATGTGACTCACACCAATTCCTTTAAACAAAGGCCATCCCCATCCACCCTTAACTATGTTTTATTTTATGAAGTTATCTCGGTCAGTGAATAAATATTGTAAGCTAATTGAATACCAACAGGTTGGGATTGGATTTCAGACCACTGTGTCAAGCAAGGTTCCTATGCATAACTCGTTTTCGCTTATTTACTTTAGTTTGGTAAAGCGTATTGAAACCTTATCAATAGATTCCTCTCAGATTCTGACAGGTTGGCATTGCGTTCAGGTCACGGGGTAGAAAGTCCATGGTACTGTTACTATACATAGAAGCATGTATATGCAGCTTGGTTATGTATTTGAAAGTACATCAGTGCATTTCTCTCGGTGTATGAAGGTTGGTATACATTTAAAGTAAAACGCTCTGTAGCATTAAGATGATGCCTCATAACAGAACTATTTGTGTACAGTATCGGTAGATAGGTATTTCACACCAGTCCCGTATACTATACGTGAAGATAAGGATATACATTATTCAATGCAAGTTATCGCCCTTAATAAGAATTTCTCCATTTACATATTTTATTACCGCATAATTGTAAGGTAGGCATACGATGACAATACCTCAACCAATGTGACGACAATATTCACAGTAGGGGGCGGTCGAAGGCGGTGCTATGAGCAGAGCGAGTTGAAACACTTTCAGTACTTTATTTTAAACGAAAAAGAAGGGAGAGAAGAAACTATTTTTTTATTTGCTTTATGACTTTGATTTATATTAATTTGTATCGTAAAATTGTGTTGGTTGCTATGAAGTGTTTTATTTCTTACATTGAGACAAAGAAGGTTTTGGAACATATCATATGTAAACATCTTTTAAATCATCTGGAAAAGAACTGTATTTTAACCAACTTAAACCACGGTTTTAGATCAGGGTACTCGTGCGAAACACAACTTTTAGTAACTGTAAATGATCTTCTACATTTTAATGAAAAAGGAATGCAAACAGATATTATTATATTGGATTTTTCAAAGGCCTTCGACACTGTGCCTCACACAGAATTATTAGCTAAACTTGAGAGTTTTGGAATAACGGGCCCAATATATAATTGGCTGAACACTTTCCTGACGCAGAGACACGTGCAAGTAGTAGTTGATAGTGAATCTTCGGATACTGTGACAGTTGATTCCGGTGTCCCTCAAGGAACCGTTCTCGGTCCTCTATTATTGTTATGCCATATAAATGACTTACCACTGTCTTGTAAATCACAAGTACGTTTGTTTGCGGACGATTGCTTGTTATATAGACCAATTAAAACTGAAAATGACCATCTGATATTACAGAACGATTAAAATGAACTTGAACAATGGGCAAATAAATGGGGCATGTCTTTTAATGCCAAAAAATGTTACATTATGAGTGTCAACTGTAGATCCTCACGTTTTTATACATTATGTGATCATATTCTAAAAAAAGTTGATGATAACCCTTATCTTGGATTAATACTTAGTGATGACCTGAAGTGGTCAACTCATATAAACAAAGTCGCCAAAAAAGCAAATTCAACTATGGCATTTCTAAGGAGAACTTTGAAAATTGTCAGCAAGAGTGTAGGAAAACAGCATATATCTCGCTGGTGCGATCCGTCATGGACTATGGCTCGATCATATGGGACCCTTATACTAAAAAAGACATCGATAAACTAGAACGTGTCCAACGACAAGCAGTTCGTTTTATTAAAAATTATTACAAATCAAAAGATGAAGGATGCATGGGACGCATGCTGGCCTCATTGGACCTCCAATCGCTCCAGGATCGACGGATATCAAACCGCCTAGTCTTCCTCTACAAAGTGGTCGAGGGGCTAGTACCAGCTATTGCTCCAGAGGAATATATCCAACCTGCGAGGAGTCGTAGACATATTACATTAACAAAAAATACTGATTTTGTCACAGACAATATATTATATAAACAATTTGTGAATAACGATAGAGGCTTTAAAATTAATATCTTCAAAACTGAGCAGTTAAGACATTCATTCTTCGTAAAAACGTCTGAGTATTGGAACCATCTGGATAATAAAGTGGTCCACGCAGAGAGAGTCGAGGGCTTTCAATCAGCCCTCCCGAAGTGCTACTAATTAATTAGCACAGCGCACTCCCCATCCGGTGTTATAAGCCGTAACAGGCCCTACACTGTACCATACAGAAACAGAACCAGAAGATTGGACTGTATCATTTGGTGTTACTGCAGAAAACAGATGTATAAATATATTGGTTGCCATGATAAGGGGCGTTCCAGGGGCTAATTTAGGTATACGCACCATCGAGTTTTGGATTCACAAATGTGCCTAACTCCTCTATATCTTCAGTTTTTATTGCATTTTTCGCATTTTTAGCCTTTTTTATTTGTTTGCTTCTTTAATAGCCTGTACGCACGTGCGTCAGTACGTCGGTGCGTATGCACAGGTACGCCCCTTGAAGTGTTTTATTTCTGCCATTGAGACCTGTTTTTTCTTTGCAGTTGAATTTGTTTGAATATTTTGATATTACAAATATTGGACTGTATAAGATGGTGGTACTGCAGGAAACAAACGTATAAATATGTTGGTTGCCATGAAGTGTTTTATTTCTGCCATTGATGCCTGTTGCATTTTTTGCAGTTGAATCTGTTTGAATATTTTGATACCATTGGATGTATCATGATATGTCACATGTTACAGAGATTGGACTGTATAAGTCGGCGGTACTGTAAAAAGCAGATGCATACATGCCATGAAGTGTTATATTTCTGGCATTGAGTCTGTTTTTTTTGTGTGTATTTTCACATGGTCAGGTAATTAAAAAGTAATCATTGATATACAATTCTACATGTCTTGTATATTTCATTTATTACTATATTATAAACACCAGGTAATATTACACCATCTAGCCCTTTGGTCCCACTATAAAAGTCGATGCCTTAAAATGGTACATCTTTTTTTCAAATCTACTATGGTGATGAATTTCAAAGATACCTATATCTAATAGATATTCAAATTTATGAAGGGTCAAGATTATGATTTATACTAATTTAAAAAAGAATCCGAACACATTTCTTCCACTCGAGGATAATACATCATTCGGCGGGGGATATCAATTCATCGAATTTGCTTATTTATGATCTGTTTTTAGGTGTACTGGTCGGAGGCTTTGTCAGTGTCTTTCTATTAATGACATTTCGGACAAGTTCGAAAACTAGCTCTGTTGAACCAGGTCCAGTACCTCCAGAGTTATGGCCCCGTGAATTATCGAAATATGGCAAATTCAGTCGAAAAACTCAAGTATCTTCATTTTTATTTGATCTTTACCAAATTTTACCAGTGCCTTTATATCAGTGAATGAATAAGTTCCAAAACCAGCAAGATCAGATTAATGACACCAGAGTTATGGCCCGTGTTTTGCTGAGAAATGCCATAGTAAGCCTCGTGAACACTCTAGCTCCTCTATATGTTTTATTTGATATTTAAGAAACTTGGCCAGATTGTTGATATTAATGAAAGCTTGGACAAGTTCGACAACCGGCTCCACCGGTATCAAAAATGGATGCACCCCGGCGGGCCAACGTTTAAAGAAAGAGATTTTGCATGTTCTGAATAGAGATATATGGAAAAGTTTGAAACCTAGAAACTACAAATAGGCAGAGGTTTAATATTTTGAATTTACCATAAACTTGTCGTCCTCTACCAAGTTTGTTCAAATGGTGACCCAGGGGTCACATGTTACATATTGTATATTTGAGCACAAACTTGCATATGCATGTAAACAGTGAATTCATCTGAATGATTTTTAGCTCAAAGGCGGAAAGTGAGCTATTGTGATCACTTTTCAAGGCCATCTTGACCCTCTTGTTTCAGGCATGATCAAAGAAATACCTTTAATAAATTTGAATGCAAACAGCAGACAAATGAGAGATATTCGAAATAATGCTGTAGTGTTGAACAATTTCAAATGTGTAGTGATGTCACATTTAGGATTAAACATTTATTATTTTTATCGAAAAAATATATTTTGTTATTTCTGTTTTTGTCCAGAGACTTTTATTACATTTTCTTTTGCATGTTGTTAAATACAATTTCTCATGTCACTTCCGTATATTTATGATATCTTGTATTAATTGTTAAGGACAACATATATAATAATAAAACTCTCCCGTGTGGTTGCTGAGGTAGAATACAACCACTGCAATCTCACAAACACACCGACACGTGCAGATTGGTACCCTTTATATATGGAACGGCTTGTCATATTAGAATAATTATATGTACAAATACTGCTTATATATCAAGACAATGTGTTGCGCGCATCTTTTAATTGTAGTTTGTCTAATAAAAAAACCTAATACCTACACCTTTTACAAGCCTGATCCTGGATATTGTCCTTTAATAGAGAGAGGTCCATCAATACGACTTATGTACAAACCTTACCCTGACTATTGTTACGTAATACGAGCCCATACATATACCTAATAACCCTGGATATTGTCTCTTTGTACAAGCCCATACATTTACCTAATGTAAAAAAACGACCCTGGATATTGTTCCATAATACAAGCCCATACATATACGTCATGTACAAACCTCACCCTGGATATTGTCATACATATATCTAATGTAGAAACCTGGCCCTAATTATTGTCCCGTAATACAAGCCCATACAAATACCTAACGTACATATCTGACCCTGGATATTGTCCTTTAACACAGGCCCATATATATGACTTATGTAGAAACCTGAACCTGGATATTGTCCCGTAATACAACCCCGTACATGTACCTAATGTACATACCTGACCCTGGATATTGTCCTTTAATAAACACCCATACATATACCTAATGTACATAACTGACCTAGATATTGTCCCTTAATACAAGCCCATACATATACCTAATGTAAAAAACTGACCATGAATATTGTCCTTTAATACAGGCCCATATATATCCGTTATGTACAAACCTGACCCTGAATATTATCCCGTAATACAACCCCATACATATATCTAATGTAGAACCCTGACTATGTGCCCATACATGAATCAGTTTACAATACATTCCACATTTTATAATATTGTCATAATAAAACTGTTGGAAGGCTTCTTCACATAAATGGCATAACTTTGTTTCAATACAAATATAACAAAACAAATGCAACGCATTCTGCTTCTTTCACGCCCCGTCAAAGGGTCTAGACGGTAAATCCTCTTCGACCAACCTACGCCGCGCAGTACTGGTATACTTTGATTTTTCGTTTAAAATAAAGTTCTGTAAGTGTATCAACTCGCTGTACGCATGGCTCCGCCTTCAGTCAATATAGCTCCGCCCGTACTGTGGATATTGTCGTCAAATTGGCCTGCGGTATTGTCATCGTATGTCTACCATAATCGTAACACCCAAACTATGAGACAGTCACCAACATGGTATGTAAAATAACCCGCATAAATAACGCAGTAGGAATGCAAGTATTGCAGCATATGTTTAGTTGCCTGTTTCTGTTTACACCAAATTACGGTACAGTATATGTTTACTAATTGTATTTAGTTGGTTGATTGAATACATTTGAAGCTGTACATGACTACCGATTTTTAATTTGTTGTGTTAAATGTAGTGAATGGATGGACATACGCGTATATTAAGTAAACTATAAACTTAGTAGGTCTAGTACGCAGTTGGGGGTATAGGTAAATAAATAGAGGATCTTACATGAGCATCTTTCATTATTGAATTTATTAAACGCGTTGGCAAAATGATATAATGCGAGGCTCTAGCCGAGCATTACATCATTTTGCTAACGAGTTTAATAAATTCAATAATGAATGAAAACGAATGTTACATTCTATTTATCACATGACTCATATATCGACTTTTATTGCATTTTGCATGTCGCTTTAACACGCGAAACCGACATAAACCATGGGAATTGGATCATAGTTATTATCGAACTTTTTTGACAGCGCATACTAGGCTAATTTGCATACTTATATAACTAGTGGAATAACGAAAATATAGAATGGTGATATTTCACTCCCACACCATAAGTTATGTGATAAATAGGTTTATAACTTATATTAACGCGTTGTTGCTGTCTCGTCGCAGAACTATAATTGTTATCCTGATTTATTGCGATATCGGCAGAGCGCCCGGTTCATATGCAGTCGTTCCGAGTTCAAACTCCGCTGAGTGTCCAAAAAAATCCTGGGTTTCGAAATATAATTAGTTTGTTGCAGAGATCTAAGATTTATTACGTCTCTGTGGTTTCGATAATAAATCACTGTCACCGAAACTTAAAAGATAGTCCCACATAGCGTCCAGTTAACAGGAAAACAATGCAACTATAGACTATTGTACATGTACACTTATTCGGGAAGTCGGGGCGGGTATAGTGGTTCTATACAGAGATGTTTTTATCGTCAACAGTTGTTGAAACCTTTAATATTTTAAGATATATATGTGTTCGAGAAATTACCTGTCTGTACAACAAGACCACTGTTTATACTAAACATGTTAACATCAATAGTTAAGTCAATCGCTTGTTAGCTCGACTATTCGAAGAATAAGAGAGCTAATGTAATCACCCCGGGGTCGGCGTCGGGCGTCGGCGTCGGCGTCGGCGTCCCACATCAAGGTTTGCGTGTAAGCTGTGTTTACAAGTCTATATCTCTGACATTTCTTATCCTTGCACAACCAAATTTCACCATGGGCTTCCTTATAGCATTATCTTAAAGGGACACATGGCAATCTTGAGTTTTATTCAAACATTAAAATTTGCTTCTCAATTTACTTATACTGCGTCATTTTGACTTTAAAACTGCTTGCAACACGTTCCATTTGCATTTGACTGTTTCCATACTGTCAAGTTCTTGTCTTTTTCGTTTCTTTATTATGACCTTACACCATACTAGGCAGTCTTTCACCTTAACAAAATTCTGTTAAGATTTGTAAAACCGTTAACAAAATTCTGTTCAGACAATTTTTTCTACAAATCGTTAACAAAATTTTGTTAAGACAACTTTTTCTACAAATCGGTAACAAAATTTTGTTTGTAAGAATGGATTCAAATATCTTTACTAGGCAGTCTTCCACCTTAACAAAATTCTGTTAAGACAATTTTTTCTACGAATCGTTAACAAAATTTTGTTTGTAAGAATGTATTCAAATATATTTACTAGGCAGTCTTCCACCTTAACAAAATTCTGTTAAGATCGTTAACAAAATTTTGTTAAGACAATTTTTTCTACAAATCGTTGACAAAATTTTGTTCAGACAATTTTTTCTACAAACCGTTAACAAAATTTTGTTAAGACAATTTTTTCTACAAATCATTAACAAAATTTTGTTTGTAAGAATGTATTCAAATATCATTACTAGGCAGTCTTCCACCTTAACAAAATTCTGTTAAGATTCATTTTTAAAATCGTTAACAAAATTCTGTTAAGACTATTTTTTCGACAACTCGTTAACAAAATTGTGTTTGTAAGAATGTATTCAAATATCTTTACTAGGCAGTCTTCCACCTTAACAAAATTCTGTTAAGATTCATTTTTAAAATCGTTAACAAAAATCTGTTAAGTCAATTTTTTCTACAAATCGTTAACAAAATTTTGTTTGTAAGAATGTATTCAAATACCTTTACTAGGCAGTCTTCCACCTTAACAAAATTCTGTTAAGATTTGTAAAACCGTTAACAAAATTTTGTTAAGACAATTTTTTCTTCAAACTTAACAAAATTTTGTTAAGACCATTTTTTCTACAAACCGTTAACAAGATTTTGTTAAGACAATTTTTTCTACAAATCGTTAACAAAATTTTGTTAAGACAATTTTTTCTACAAACCGTTAACAAAATTTTGTTCAGACAATTTTTTCTACAAATCGTTAACAAAATTTTGTTAAGACAATTTTTTCTACAAACCATTAACAACATTTTGTTAAGACAATTTTTTCTACAAACCGTTAACAAAATTTTGTTCAGACAATTTTTTCTACAAATCGTTAACAAATTTGTTTTTGTAAGAATGTATTCAAATATCTTTACTAGGCAGTCTTCCACCTTAACAAAATTCTGTTAAGATTCATTTCCACCTTAACAAAATTCTGTTAAGATTCATTTTTAAAATCGTTAACAAAATCTGTTAAGACAATTTTTTCTACAACTCTTTAACAAAATTTTGTTTGTAAGAATGTATTCAAATATCTTTACTAGGCAGTCTGCCACCTTAACAAAATTCTGTTAAGACAATTTTTTCTACGAATCGTTAACAAAATTTTGTTTGTAAGAATGTATTCAAATATATTTACTAGGCAGTCTTCCACCTTAACAAAATTCTGTTAAGATCGTTAACAAAATTTTGTTAAGACAATTTTTTCTACAAATCGTTGACAAAATTTTGTTCAGACAATTTTTTCTACAAACCGTTAGCAAAATTTTGTTAAGACAATTTTTTCTACAAATCGTTAACAAAATTTTGTTTGTAAGAATGTATTCAAATATCATTACTAGGCAGTCTTCCACCTTAACAAAATTCTGTTAAGATTCATTTTTAAAATCGTTAACAAAATTCTGTTAAGACTATTTTTTCTACAACTCGTTAACAAAATTTTGTTTGTAAGAATGTATTCAAATATCTTTACTAGGCAGTCTTCCACCTTAACAAAATTCTGTTAAGATTCATTTTTAAAATCGTTAACAAAAATCTGTTAAGTCAATTTTTTCTACAAATCGTTAACAAAATTTTGTTTGTAAGAATGTATTCAAATACCTTTACTAGGCAGTCTTCCACCTTAACAAAATTCTGTTAAGATTTGTAAAACCGTTAACAAAATTTTGTAAAGACAATTTTTTCTACAAACCCCTAACAAAATTTTGTTAAGACCATTTTTTCTACAAACCGTTAACAAGATTTTGTTAAGACAATTTTTTCTACAAATCGTTAACAAAATTTTGTTAAGACAATTTTTTCTACAAACCGTTAACAAAATTTTGTTCAGACAATTTTTTCTACAAATCGTTAACAAAATTTTGTTAAGACAATTTTTTCTACAAACCGTTAACAAAATTTTGTTAAGACAATTTTTTCTACAAACCGTTAACAAAATTTTGTTCAGACAATTTTTTCTACAAATCGTTAACAAATTTTTTTTTGTAAGAATGTATTCAAATATCTTTACTAGGCAGTCTTCCACCTTAACAAAATTCTGTTAAGATTCATTTCCACCTTAACAAAATTCTGTTAAGATTCATTTTTAAAATCGTTAACAAAATTCTGTTAAGACAATTTTTTCTACAACTCTTTAACAAAATTTTGTTTGTAAGAATGTATTCAAATATCTTTACTAGGCACAATTTTGTTAAGACAATTTTTTCTACAAATCGTTAACAAAATTTTGTTAAGACAACTTTTTCTACCAATCGTTAACAAAATTTTGTTTGTAAGAATGTATTCAAATATCTTTACTAGGCAGTCTTCCACATTAACAAAATTCTGTTAAGATTCATTTTTAAAATCGTTAACAAAATTTTGTTAAGACAATTTTTTCTACAAATTGTTAACAAAATTTTGTTTGTAAGCATGTATTCAAATATCTTTACAAGGCAGTCTTCCACCTTAACAAAATTCTGTTAAGATTTGTAAAACCGTTAACAAAATTTTGTTAAGACAAGTTTTTCTACAAACCGTTAACAAAATTTTGTTTGTAAGAATGTATTCAAATATCTATACTAGGCAGTCTTCAACCTTAACAAAATTCTGTTAAGATTCATTTTTAAAATCGTTAACAAAATTCTGTTAATAAGAATGTATTCAAATATCTTAACTAGGCAGTCTTCCACCTTAACAAAATTCTGTTAAGATTGGTAAAACCGTAAACAAACTTTTGTTAAGACAATTTTTTCTACAATCCGTTAACAAAATTTTGTTAAGACAATTTTTTCTACAAATCGTTAACAAAATTTTGTTAAGACAACTTTTTGTACCAATCGTTAACAAAATTTTGTTTGTAAGAATGTATTCAAATACCTTTACTAGGCAGTCTTCCACCTTAACAAAATTCTGTTAAGATTCATTTTTAAAATCGTTATCAAAATTCTGTTAAGATTCATTTTTAAAATCGTTAACAAAATTTTGTTAATGACGAATATGTTCAAATATCTTTACTAGGCGGTCTTCTCCACCATAACAAAATTATGTTAAGATGATATTTTGTTTTTAAATCGTTAACAGAATTTTGTTAAGATTTATTTTTAAAATCATTAACAAAATTCTGTTAAGACCATTTTTTCAACAAATCGATAACAAAATGTTGTTAATAAGAATGTATTCAAATATCTTTAGCAGGCAGTCTTCCATCTTAACAAAATTCTGTTCAGATTTTTTTAAAGCGTTAACAGAATTTTGTTAAGATTTATTTTTAAAATCGTTAACAAAATTCTGTTAAGACTATTTTGTCTACAAATCGTTAAAACAATTTTGTTAATAAAAATGTATTCAAATATCTTTACTAGGCAGTATTGCACCTTATCAAAATTCTGTTAATTTTTTTAAATTGAATTTAATTGGGTTTTAAGGCGCACTAACACATGAAAAGGTTGTATGGCGCCTAACAGGCATGAACATGCCAGGCTCATCTTCCATGTACATAGAGATAGAAAATGGGCCTAGAACCTTCTCACCCTGAATTGCAGAGTTGCTGCAAATTCTACCGTAGAAACTCCATTTACGCTGGAGCCACGTTTATTGTTTTTCTGCCACTGCTCTTTTGATGCGAGCGAGATAGCACCTGAAACAATGCAGGGATCATGATGGAGACCTTTAATGAACATGAACAAAAAATGATAAAATGAACATGAATTTGGGGTGATTCTACTCCTCTGCCTACCCCTCCAAAGGGAACTGCAGTGGCCCTATTCTTTGCCCCGTGACCAAACGGGGGCACCCGGGAACCACAAGGGGCTTTTTTTTAAAGCGTTCACAGGATGTTGTTAAAATCATTACTAGGTAGTCTTCCACCTGAACACATTCTGTTACGATTTCTTTTTTAAAAGCGATAACAAAATGTTGTTAAAACAAATATGTTCAAGTATCTTTACAAGGCGGTCTTCCACCTTAACAAAGTTCTGTTAAGATAATATTTTGTTTTTAAATCGTTACCAGAATTTTGTTATTTTACTAGGCAGTCTTCCACCTAAACAAAATTGTGTTCAGATTGTTTTTTTAAAAGCTGTTCGAATCAGTGATATTAACCATTCGAATCATTGATATCACTTATTCAAATATGTGATATCACTGATTTAAAACGAAAATGTGAAATCACCTATTGAATGGGTGATATCACCTATTGGAATGTGTGATATCACTAATTCTAATAGGTGATATAACAGATTCAAACAGAAAGGAAGATATCACCTATTGAATTAATGGATATCATTCATTCATTTTGAATAAGTGATATCACTGATTCGAATTAGTGAAATCCAAGAATCGAATATATGATATCACCCATTCAATAGGTGATATCGCGTATTCAGAATAAATCGACGATATTACCTATCTGAATGCGTGATATCACCTTCTGAAATCAGTGATATCACCGATTCGAAAAAGTGATATCCCCAAATGGTATTAAAATGTTGTACGGCGCCCCATAATATGAGCCGTATTGCTTTTTAAAACAATTCAGTGATATCACCTATTTGAATGAGTGTCATCACTCATTAGAATAGGTGATATCACTGATTCAAATTTAAATGAGTGATATCACCTATTTGATTCAATGATATCACTTATTCGAATCAGTGATATCACCCATTCGAAACGGTGATATCACTCATTTGAACAGTTGATATCACGGAGTGAAATCAGTGTGAAATCAGCCATTTAATGGGTGATATAACTGATTCAAACCGAAAGGATGATATCACCTATTGAATGAGTGATCACTTATTCATTTTCAATAAGTGATATCACTGATTCGAATGAATGATATCAATGATTCGAATAGATGATATCACCCATTTAATAGCTGATATCGCGCATTCAGCATAAATCGCAATATTGCTTTTTAATACAATTCAGTAATATCACCTATTTGATATTAATTATTCGAATAGGTGATATCATCGATTATAAATTTAAATGAGTGATATCAACTATTCGAATCCGTGATATCAATTATTCGAATCAGTGATATTACTCATTCGAATAGTTGATATCTCGGATTCAAAACAAAAGGGTGATACCACCTATTGAATGGGTGATATCACTCATTCGCTTTGAATAAGTGATTCGAATGAGTGATATCACTGATTCGAATAGATGATACCACCATTTCAATAGGTGTAATCACACATTCAGAAATAATCGGTGATATCACCTATTTGAATGCGTCATATCACCTATTCGAATCAGTGATATCACCGATTCAAATAGGTGATATCACAAAATGGTATTAACGAGTAATACGGCGCCCCATAGTTAGGGCTAAAAGCAAACCTTATTTCTTATTAAAATGTGCTGTCCTGTCAATTACAGTCAAGGGCTTAAATTAACTTGAAATAAATTCACTTAGAAATGACTCGTAAATATTTTCCCGGTTTTTGTTACTAATTGAATTGAATTGAATGTTGTTTAACGGCTCATCAACACAGTATAGGTTATTTAGAGCCGCCCCAGAGAGAGGGGAAGGATACATAGGAATCCGGGAACCTGCCCTACTCTTATTATCGAATAGATTCCTATGGTTCTTTTACGTGCTCGGGGGATAGACCGATACACGGGTTTTTGTTACTAAAAAAAAGCAAAAAACATCAGATGACATATACACACAATATTATGGATGTTAATACATTTCATTCATATATTATGTAACTATCAATTATTAACCATTAACTATTAAGCATGTCCAAATACTACTTGAACGGCCCTCGTATTTATATATAGTTCTATAAAATACAAAGGAAAAACTCGTGTATACTAGCTTAAATAGAACAATATATAACTATAAATACGTGTCACCTAGTTTAATATACAAGATCAGACAAAAAGCTGTAGTTCTTGATTCACCTTCAAAAGCATGCGTCAAGCGATAATCCCCCATACTAATCAGCAAGTTCAAATAAAACAATTTTGAATAACACAATAGTGTCAAGATCATAGTTGGCAGCGTAAAGATGACTACACCAGTATGTTTTTATTTACATAAAGCCATTCGCCTTGCGATACTAATCAAGGAAGGTCAAAGTTATTTATTATAACATGCCTTTGCCTTTAAACGGAACACACGGCAATCTTGAAGTGTTTGGAATTTGTGTCTTGACTTATATATCCCAAGATTCATGTCTACTTTTTAACCTGTTCACATTTAAATAAATAAACATTTAAGTATTCACCTTTTCGTCATATTTTACTTTAAGTTTTAATATATAATTGGTGCAATAATAATTAAATTGAATAGCATGCACATACAATTTGCTTATTACTATTCTTATAATTAATATTAATGATTGAACAAGTGTAAGTTATCCTGAAAAACAAGCGGGACGCCGTGAGTTTTAAAAAAATCAAGATTGGCGTGTGTCCCTTTTAGCACAATATTATTTTAATTGGCACAAAAAAAAAATATACAAATATACGCAACTATAACTGAAACATTTCGCCCTAAACAATGTCAACGCCATTACACAGTAAAATTGATAGATTAACAGGATTAAATCAGGCTTTTATTCTAGAAGGAAATATAATTTGAAAAGAGTTTCAATTCACGATAAAAATGTCAAATCAATCAAAATATGGTACCGTAATAGCAATAGCACCGTGTTGGTCATGTCTAATATTTGAATTCACAATACATTTTGAATGACACCAGATGTACAATTTCTTAAAATAACCTCGTGTAAAACCTAGGATAGTATATATTACTGTGCAGAATGAATTTCTGTGTAAATAATGTGTAATGTTTAGGCTAATTCATTACGAAAACGTATTATTTAAGATAAAATACGTTCATTTATAATCCATATTCTCTGAAACTTTTCAAATTGACAGTAGTTTTTGCACGAGAACATTCACTAATAGTGTCAAGAAAGATACGTATGAAGTATACGATCACACATAATTCCTACATTTCAAATGTTTATGCTTGACGAATGTTTAAAAAAAACAGGAGTACTAATAATAACTAGTGGAGTACTCGATAAATAAATGAGTATGAAAGGAGAAATTTTGAAATCGCCCGAACAATATAAATACAAACAATGGTCTTATTTTGATTGTGATGAGCCCTGAGCAGAACAAAATAATTACAATTTCAATAGTACGGACATTTAAGCGTTCCCGAAGATGGAATATGGACGGTGAATATTGAAACTTCAATAATCGCATACCTGATTTGTATTAACACTGCGATTCCTGATCGCAAATAACTGTATTATTTGTTATATCCGTTTCACTGTTTGCATATTATGTACCTACATATATTCACACTATTCCATAGAACACATGACATGTAAACATTTAAAAAAAAGAATTGACAGAGACGATGGTATTAAATATTAAAACCTAGAAACTATAGAAAGTATTCTGCGGGACAATCCGTTTGAACTTTAAAACAAGCACAGATTAACATGCTTCAAATTTGCGGAAACACAGTTTACACAGTTGTAAGCCAGAAAGGAACATATGTGAAGATTCAATTGGCCAAGTTCTTAACGAAATACAACTTTGTCAGGCCGTAATCATGTTGCAAGTCATACAGTACAGACTATGAAAAACAGTTCTGAAATCCAGATACAACCCCAGTACCCAGGAGATATATATCATGGAGACAAGAGAAATTAATTGACACTAATAGACAGTAATGTTCGGACTGATGCATTTATCTGTGAAATGAATCTCATATATTTGAGAGTATCATTTCTGCAGAGAACAATGCTTGGTTACCTCAATTAATCATGTCGTTTGACATTACATTTGAAATGAAAATAAATATTTTCTAGCTTGACAGTTTTAAACTTGAGTTTGTTGCTATAACCACCAGATAAGAGTTTGCTGCCATTTATAACTGAGATACCATTTATAACTGAGATACCAAACAGACACATTGGAACAAATATGCGTAGTTTTAATTACATTAGGAGAATTGTGTCTTGACCATTATTGTGCAGTAATTTACTGGTTAGTTACTGCTGAAGGCGTCGCCTAATATGCATGCCTCATCTCCTAGAAGTTGTATTATACTCGTACGCATGTATGCCAGTTGATGCTTAGTACTAAAAGTATACAGATCACTAAAACAATGAGTTACTTCTATCAACCCACATACAATTACAACTGTCAGAGGCTGTCCCGATAACAATTGACATATCCTGTCAAAAATCCAATCTTCTGAAATAGTAATCTATATAGTTTAACTCATTCCTTCTCAGTTTTATACGGTGGGATTAACTTACACATCATGAAATTAATTGCAAATGTATACGTTTGTCATTGTGAAATGGGTTTTCCATGTAGGTGCAGAACTGGTAGGTTAAAACAAACGTTCCCTAAACATAATTCATTGTATAAAGTGCGCAACTGGGTCAGGTTCGACTTCTATATCTACATGTATTACAGAAATAAATTGGACAGTGTTTTCTTTTATTTATTTTTTTATATTTTACATAATTATGAATGAATTTAAATAATGAAGCTTTGGCTTATCGATAGAGAGCGGATCCGTCGCACCCACATAAATCCGGCAAGCATTCCACCGTGTAACCCGAATTCACTAAATGCCATGTAAGAAATCGATTCATTTTGTGGGTGAGGGCATGTTCAACTCCCACGCATGCACATAGCCTACACATCCACATATAATAAGTCCGCTTCTCAGGATTTTACGCCCCTGTACCAACACCTATTTCTCAAAATATGGATCTACACTTGAACACTATGTCAATTTGTCTTCTTTCTTTTTCTGCAGATAATTCTGTATTAAATTGGGTAATAAAATATGGGTGATGAGAGGGACACCATCACGGTCATCAGTTGTTATGTGTATATGACGTTTAAGATCAGCCCATTCAAAACTGTTTGAGGTATGTAATTAACACAAACGAGACGCGACGGGACGGGACAATCATGTGTTATGCAACGGGACAGGACACGACGGGACGTTACGGACAACGTGATTCCTATATAGCCAAAATTTCACTTTGTGAAAGCAACGGTATACAAAAATAAACCTAAGTTTTAATATTTCCATATATACAAGTCTAAGTATGACATATTGTGATGTAAATACAATTATACTTTGTTCACAAACACACGTACGCACGCATATATGAAAATACCAGAATTGTGAACCTAGTTTAAAATTACGCCTTTGTATTTTTATGAACAGCATATCTATATCTCCCTACCAGAGAAGTCCTTATAAAGAAAACTTGAAACACAATCAAGCATCGCAAGCATTTCATTCTGTTTCTTAATAAATCAAAGTAAATGCAGTTTGAAACAGTGAATGCATAATTAAAAAGGATGACGATGTTCATAATGCAAATCGTTAAATGTAGTATATGATTTGTCTGTGTAAAGTAATGTATTTGAAACCTACGATACACATCCTTTGTGCTGATTAAAAAAGATTATAAAACAAACTAAGGACAAAAAATACATATTTTTGGAGCAGATGTATAACAAAAATAAATGAAACAATTAAACAAATATATATATAAGCATTCTAAGATTGTACAAACCAAACCATATTTTCCTAAGTAATTATATAATTGGTCACTAAACCAAGTGGGAGAACAACGATATACCTAAAGATGGGTAATACGTTTTTTGCAACAAGAGAGAAACGCCTGGTGGAGTTAAATCCGGGTTTTCCAAAATGTGAATGATGAGTGCCTGTTTTTTTCGGTGAAACTATTTAATAGAGCTTCTATAGATAGATTGTTTTTTATGGGAGTTGGAGGATGCTTTAATGTTAAAAGCCTATTTTTTACTTTCAGAGAATGGTGTTTGGTACATGTCAGCAACTTACTGTCCAAGTTTATAAGAATTGCCCATGGCAATGCTGAGATATAAAAAATAATTGGACATGGCAATGCCGAGATATAAAAAAAAATGTTGATGCCCGTATAACAAAGTCAAAAAGGTTAACATAACATATAGTTTATGGAAAGTAGGTCATAGTGACCTAGTTTTTAGGGTATGGTCGGTGCTTGATAAGAGGGAGGTGCTCCTAAAATTTGATGACGATCGGACAGATCGGAAATAATGCTGAGATATAATAAAAATTAATTCCTCCACCCCCCCCCCCCCCCCCCCTCCCCCCACGCCCAAACTTAAACAAAAAGGATAACGTAACGCATATTTTGGAGAAAGTAGGCCATAGTGACCTAGTTTTAAAAAAGAAAACACACATACACACCCAACCCCTGGGCAGACGTCCGAGTTTGGTATAATAATATCATTTGATATGATATAGACGATTACATATACCAAGTTATGTGAAAAAACATACAGAAAAAATGAAAGTGTAATTCAATTTTTAGTATATTTGACCTTTTGGCCACCTCAGAGGGCCCCTGGGTGCGGAGCCAAAAATAGTGTTTATCTTGTCCACCGTCATAATATGGTGAGGTCATACCCTAAGTTTGGTTGAATTCTGTTTAGCGATTTAGCAGGAGATATGGTAACGGAGGGACAGACGGTCAAACGGAGGCGATTTTAATAATCAATGTTTTTTTTTTTCAAAAACATGGGTATACATGTAATAAAGAACAAAATCCATATCCTGCCATCAGGGCAATATATAAATATGTTGCTTTTTCTTTTTCGAAAAATTACATCCATCTCCTAAATGGCAGAAATGTCCGTATTTTAAAAAGGAACGACATGCTTACATTTGGGTTGTTGTTGTAAGCATACTGAGGTAGATTTGTTTTTGATTGATCCATACCATCAATAATAAGTGAAATAATTTCACCCTTTCGCATTTCAGCTTGAGATCTTCTCACATAGTATGCTTCCCTCTCCATCCTAAAATGTGTATGTTGCATACGTGAGATATATGTGTATGACAGCAACTCGGTACGAAACACTTTAACAACCCATACAATAATTCATATACAACTTGAGACAACTACATTAAACCATACCTTGTCTTTTAAAATTGAGCATAACCATGGCTATTTGGATGAACTGGATCAATCAATGTCGAGTACATTTGTGTTCTAATTTTAAAAACAGTCGTCACGGTGTTGAAGTTACTTATGTATCTTGCTAATATTTTACAAGCCGATTGTTAGAAAGGATATACATATTTGGTTCTTATAAGTGCTTTTTATGTTGGTTAAATATTTCTATTTATGTGCGCTTATTATGAGCACTGAACTGTCCCGGTGCGCTTTTTTTTTTAAATCTCACCGTTTAGCTAAACTCATTTAAGTCTTATTTTAAACTGTGCTACTCATAATGTAAGTTAACAATAGCTGTTCGATCTTTGCATCACTTTTAAAGGCCTACCTTGGTATCCTGGGGGAGTGGTTATTTTAACATGTAAGTAAGTCATTACTTCCACCTCATCAATAGGATAAAATGGAGAGGATTGTTAGAGATTGTACCATCTGTTTTGTAAGTACCTTATCAGTAGAAATCCTAACAAACACTCGTAATGACTGAACGGACTGGATGGAACTGAGTGAACTAATGAATTGCATCCTGATAAAAAAGAATATATTTTAAACTAAGGAATTTCAAATTGATCATATTCTTTTATTTAGATACTAATTACACAGTGAGTTTATTTATAACCAAAGCCTTTGTTCATAACATTGAAAATTAAAAACATGTATGTGATTAATTAAATATAACACATAATGATTATAATAAGTAATTTCAATATGTAATGTATGTCTCCCGTTGTGGAGGATTTCTAAAGAAATTTTCAGATAAAACACACACACTCCAAGAACAATAATAAGGAAATGCTGATAATTATATTTCATTATTTATGTTCAGTTAAATACAATTATAAGGCTGTTCCATGGGAATGGGAATTACAAATAACAAGACCTCGGTCTGAGAGTGTCTCGCCCACAGCGGCAAACGGCATATGAGGCAATCACATACATTCAACTGAGGTTAAGTTACCTAACCAAGGTAAAGTTACCTGACCAAGGTTAATTTTTTTGAGAAAATAATGCAAAATATGACCTTGACCTTGGTAATTTTGGCATTACGTGATGTGCCTTGATCCAACAAAGCATCTGACAAAGTTTCAGAAACATTCGAGCAGCGGTTGTTGAGATATAGTTGATTTAAAATGTTGCCGCCGCCGGAAAAGTGACTGCTATGTCTGGGCGAGACAAAAATAAAGTTCAACTTTTAATTTATAGTTGCTAAACTAATGAAATGCCTTCGAATGTAGATCCCGACTGAATTAAAGTGCTACTATGAAACAAATTATGTTTAAACCGAAATATCATTAACCCAGTAGGTACTATCGTGCAAAATACCCCAAACAGTATGGTATAATAGATGTTACCAGGGGCGTAGCTGTGCCTAAACCAGTGTGTAGGCACAATGTCTAGGGGGTCCGGGGGCATGCACCCCCGTGATTTTGTTTTTAGAAGGAAGCCAAATTCTGCATTCTGACGGTATTTTTAGCAGGAAACAATATGTATTTAACCCGCGATTCCAAGCTTTTTTAATCTGCGATTTCGCAACAAAAACATCGGAACAAAACAAAATAACATATTAATGTGAATACTTGCTTTCTGAAAATCATTCGAACGTTTGCGCAATCGTGGTGTGTTTGGTTCCGAAAGACCGCGAGCGAAAACAGTTTGACTTTTATTTTCTGAAAAGGCCACGAGTAAAGATGGGTATGAGCTGACTATACCCTTCCTCCCCACACCACCCACCTCCCAGATTTTATTGCATTTTTGGCATTTTTTTTTTTTTCGATTTCTGGGGACAATGTGTAGACACGTGCCTACAGTGCATATAGGCAGCTACGCCACTGGTTACCAGACGACTGAATATTAACATAAAAACATATTCGGATTGGCCCGAATTCGCTTGTTGGGTACTTACTACAACACGTGGTAGACTAATTGAAAAGTCACACCGCCATAATAACACATCAATGGTAGAATATTAGCTCCCATACTATGTGTCCCGCGATGATCAAGGTAGGCCTTTAAATGTATTAGCAGCAACTCATGCACATGATAAGTATTATTTTATATGAATTAATAAATGCTATAATGATATTAATGTTTTATGAAATAATATATATGCTTGTATGTGTATGTATAGCTTTGTGTATACAATGAGATGTAACTAAACTATTAAATATAACTGTTACATCTGTTTACCGATGTGTATGTTTTGCTGTTTATATACCTACACAAATACGCAGATTTTCGCCCAAAAGCAAACAATAACGATTGTACAAAGTCTTGAGATTATTATGTATTATTTAGTTCTATAAATCGTGATTATAAGGATGTTAACATTTCATAATACTGTGTGTTTTTACTTTTTTTACCAGAATCAAGTTTGGAAAATGTAAACCAGCGCATGAATTAAACGTAAAGTTGTGAAGCCTACTGCACAGCAGTGTTTATATAAAGGAACATATCTTACTGTTGTTCTTCTAGGTGCAAGTCTCGTTCCATCATATTTCTTGATTTAAACTCAGGCTCCTTTTCGTTTTGTATAAGTTCTCGATAGTCGCTGCACACTTTGCACTTGGTATATCTCTGTGTCTGTAAATAATGTTCCCGAATGTTAACAATAATGACAAATAAACTACAAGTTGAAATGTATGCTGTATTTCTTCAGGCCTGGATTTACGATTTGTACTTCAGAACACAGCTTTGCCTTAGCCTATTTCTTTAAAGGTTCACACAGCAATCTGTATTGTTTTTAAACCTTGCGACGTCACAGCAATCTATATTGTTTTTAAAACGTGTGACGTCACATTGTTGTTTCTGGGATTGACTGTGTCTATAACGGGAATGTCTTTGAACGAGTTTAAAGTATATTACGTAGAACACATCAATGTGGTTTACGACGTTATTATCCTTTTGAAAGTGGGATGTTGCGTTACTGAAGACTGACAATTAGTGACGTTTAAAAGACACATGTTCAAGAAAAGTAATTGACGTGAGAGACGTAAGGTATCCAGCCCGCAGTCCAATCTAGTATATGTTCTATGAAATTATAGCATGATGGATATAAGTTCTTCAAATCTAATTAAATGCAAATTAGGTAAACTATGAGAATAAAAGAATGAACTATAATTATCATGCTATGCTTTTTGATCTCTTATTTGAAGTTCAGAACATATCGTGGAAGAAAGATAAGATTCTAAGTTGGTGGCCCGGATTTGTGCTTTGCTATAATTATATAATAATTTACATATTACCGCACTGAAAACAACGTTGCCAAATTTCGACTGCAAGATAGCATAAAAGGCACTTTTTTTCAGATGGTCATGCTTGTGGACTGTCTCATATAGATGGAATATGTCCATTTTCCTCAGTGCTGTTGGCATTCGGAAGATACACCCTGTTGAATCTCTGTCGCATGCCGAATTCACATACGCCATTATGAATCCTTCGCATATTCTTTCTATGAAAAAAGTGCTTATAGTATTTAAATTTGGTTAAACTTGTTTTTGTTTTTTTACAAAGTATGCAAATGGGCCGGACCACAAGTTTTTACAACATTAGTTACGGCCCTTCCCAATACAATTTCAATTACAAAGAGCAGTTGTAATGTTATGCTATAGTAAATAAATTAAGTAATAATGAATACAGAGAATAAATGAACTAAAGTTTACAAATGTATAGGTAAACAGATGTCACGATAGTTGGTTGAAAGAAATTAGAAATGAAGAGAATTGTATTGAATTGAATTGAATTGGGGTTTTAAGGCGCACCAACACATTACAGGTTATATGGCGCCTAACAGGCATGAACATGCCAGGCTCATCTTCCATGTACATCGAGATAAAATATGGAAAATGGGCCTAGAACCTTCTCACCCTGAACTGCAGAGTTGCTGCAAATTCTATCGTAAAAACTCCATTTACTCTGGAGCCACGTTTATTGTTTTTCTGCCACTGCTCTTAGTGATGTGAGCGAGATGGCACCTGAAACAATGCAGGGGTCATGATGAAGACCTTTAATGAGCATGAACAAAAAATGACAAAATGAATATGAATGGGGGGTTCCTACCCCTCTGCATGTGACGGTGTGTTTGCAGTGGTTGTATTCTACCCCGGCAACCACACGGGGGTGAAATGAGGAGAAGGAATAGTATTTAAATAATGTTGTTATTGTTCACAGTAGCGTTCGAATACTTATTTATGTTCCTGTTGCTTTCCAATTAACTGTATATAATATTTTACAATAAACATTTCACGTTTGCGTTCAATAGATAAAGGTAACAGGGATAAGAAAACGAAATTAAAATATACAAGAGACATTCTTAACGTACATCATCATAATCATTAAGTTACAATTGTATCGGAGTTTGCATTTGTATATATTCAGAAATAACGAGATGGAAACTACAGTCAAAACTGACCACTTAATGATTTTCTTGAATAGTAGAGTTGTTTGGGTGATTTGAATATTTCATTCATGTTGCAATTTGTTTAGATTATGTAGGCATCAAAATATATATTCTACATGTAGTACCTTTCACGGCATGCGTGTGTTGTGTAGGAGCTCTATAATACACATGTTCCTTTCCTAGTATCAAACTGGATCTTGCCCGTGTTACCGTTGACTCGGACACTGCCAGTATGACACCAATGAAAAAATTTCTACAAAAGAAGGACACATTTTAAACGGTCAAATATTGTATCTATCAATGTCGTCATGTGGAATTAAACATACATGCAGCTCCTAGGCATGGTAAACAGACAATACATGTATACATGTGTATATTTCCGCTGTGTCAGCCGGCCACCCACACCCCGTCCCCAGCTGGGGATACGTTGATAAGTGCATACTCGGTATTACTAGTAATTATAACGAAATGTTAAAATTAATAATAACCAGACATGTTTATATAATTTAATATGTATCATGATACAGATGTTTTGAAAAAAAGTGTATTGCCGTGTTACAAAATGCATTAGGTTTGTTCGTTATTAAGTGCTTCTTCTTGAAAGACAGCAAATGTATACGTGCAACAACTCATATTGCCTATTTAAAACTGCTGATCTCCAGTTATTTTTTTAAAACAATAACGAAAACTAGTAGTTCTATCCGAACGAGTGGATCTAAGCCAGTAGAGAGGCAACAATTTAGAAACAGTGATTTTATGTAAACGTTTGATTTCTATACAAGTAATTCCTGTTCGTTTTCTATGCAAGTAAATATAGCAGGAACAGACATATAGCTTTCACAGAACACAGTCAACAACTATTGAAATCGATTCATGATGTATCAAGGTCATGCATGTTTACATATGTAAAATAGCATGTAAATTCATAAACCATGACTATGCTTGTGTCACTAAAACATGAAACATATAATTATACACTGTTTCCTTACCTACATATCATTTTCCGCGCTACTCTGAAGATCTGTTTCTTTTCATGCTTTTAAAATCTAACCGAACACAGTTTAATAATCTCGATGATCTTTTGCATTCTTTTCTCGCCTTTCGGGAGGCAATGAATTCGTTTCCTCCATTACATTATGGCATTCACACCAAACGCCCTATTGCAATGTCGGGAACAGCCACAAAAAACGGTCAAATATCTTCTGACTGCATTGACGTCGAGTGCAACTTGTCTTCGTTTTGATTTTTTATCTGAAGAAAACAATTTAGAAAACTATTACCCAACGAAAGAAGGGGAAAACACATGTCGAATAGATCTTGTTGAGAGTAAAATGGCTGAACTGATAATGACATGTATATTGGAAATTGTTTTTATTTACTGTTAAGCAGTTAACATTTCCCCGCTGTGCATATAATTGTATACGTAGATATAGGCGTAATTACAACATTGCATTTGTGCTTCCGAGGTGTATATTTAAATAATGCCTAATCAAAAGACATTTTTCTGCCTTACTAGTGATACAAAATGCACACTTTTGATTGTTTTTCGTTAGTATGGGCTATAATTCATCCGAATAATGTATTGGGAACATTTATTAGTGTTTTTTTGAGATAGTTAATTATAATTGAGATAGACAGTAAAGCGAAAGCAGAAACGGGGAAAATCTATCCGTGACGTGTCGAAATAGAACGTGACGTCATTCAACAGATTGGCTTTTTCTTACATGATACACGTCCCCTTGATTTTATTGCATTTTTATATAGGCGGATCGTTTGATTGATATGCGTTTTATATAGGCGGATCGTTTGATTGATATGCGTTTTAAAATGTTCTACGGAGAAAAAATGCGCTTTGTTTGTCTCAATTGTGCAATGACACCTAAGACTACATTTTATATAAGTAATACTGAAAAGCCGGAAGTTCACCTGTACAATATTGCTGCGCGCTTTCAGCCCCTCGTAACGTGTCCCTCGTAACTTACCTGTGCGGCGTTTTTCGAATGCCTACACGGTAAATTGAATTAGGAGTTACATCCTCTTCATAAAATAACTTTATGAACATTTTGCTATCAACATTTGAAGATCCTAAGGTGGATACTATGAGATTTTTAATATACATATATTAAACGTAAAAAAACATTTCATTCATTCATTCACTCATTTATTCATTTATTCAAATGTCAGTGACCTTGCTACAATTCCAAGTAAGAGTCATTTTATTTATATACTGTAAACAACTTGAATGAGCTATGAAGTCAGTGGTCACAGCATGTTTAGCTCTGTGAGGTCTGATGTGCACAAATTCCCAGTCGTAATGATCCCCAGTCGTAATGATGTTATTTTGAAAACGTACAAACATGTCAAGATTTGTGCATTTGGTAATATATATGTGTTGAATCTGTTAGTTTTAAATGGATCGGAGGCTATCTGAAAGAATAATGGTTGTCAATCCAACTACGAGTATAACAATCACAATGTGGCTAAATTGCATATTTAATGTATATGTGCACTAAAATAGGCCTCATAACATAATTACTGTTAATGTTATAGTTGGAAAAGTGGGTGGTCTGCCTAAACCACAAAAAAATCGACCCTCATATATAACCTTATATTTGCTGATAATGACGTAAACATAATGACATACAAACAAATAAATGTTCATCAACTCCGTTTAATGATTGAAGAGGTGTTGCTCAATTTAGAATCCGACAGCACCAACAAAAGATACATATATGTATATAGCTGTACATACAAACAATTAGTAATATTCAACCACATTTTCTTTATATTATTTTTTATAATTAATATTAATTATTGAATAAATGCAAGTTATGTAGAAAAACTAACGGGGCGCCGCGAGCTTTCAAAAAATCAAGATTGCCGTTAACATCATAAGTCAATAATCAGTGACGATAACGATTTGGAACCAGATGTATTCGTATGCTGAGAATATATTTATAGACTGTATCTATAAGACTAATAAAATGCCTGTATATAAATTTGACTACGTCCCGGTATTCTTACTACACAGTCCAACCCCCACAGCAGCTTTCTGAGTCCGGGATAAATATAGCCGGAGCCTCGGCAATAACGGACCAAACTAACATGTACTTTATTATTTACTGACTCTTATCTTTGATAATTATAATTATTTCACTTGTGAAATTCATGAATGAACAACTGGACTTGTGAATTTTACAAGACAATATGCGAATGCAAAGCCTTCAATTGCCAACATATGGTTAGCATTAGGAAATTAGATAGAGTTTCTCAAGCCGTTCTTCAGCTCAGCGGGTACTTAGATTTATGGCCAGTTAATGTCTCATTTACATTTCCAATGATCACTGTAGCTCTTTACATGTCTTGATTAAAAATGGCGGTACACATTTTATGCGTCTGAATACAACAACAACAACACTAACTTTTCAGTATTTCTCAGATCAAAATACATGATATATGAGAAAGAAGGAGTCGCGCAGGCTCGTGGTCAAAATTTCATAATTCAATAATAATAAAAAAAATAAAAAAAATAATAATAATACAAATAAAAATAATAATAATAATAATAATAATAAAAGTCAGCTAGTGGGGTAGGTTAAGGAGGAAAAACGGATTCATTTATTAATTCAGGCGATCGTAGATCTCAGTAATAAATAAAGAAATAAGAAAGTAAACAGACAGGGAGATGGCAAGCAAGCAAGAGAGAGAGAGAGAGAGAGAGAGAGAGAGAGAGAGAGAGAGAGAGAATGTGACCATCTCTGTTCATTTGTGTTAAATCGTGTTTCTCACTTGATTTAACACTTGTATTGTCTCCTATAATTCTATTTAGAATGACATAGTACTAATCTGTATTGTAAATATGCATTGTTTGAACTATGATGAGACAGAAATACAGATATTATATAGGTAGTTAGTGTTAAGTTTCGTTGGTAGAATAAAAGTACTGAAATGGTTTCAGTTATTAAATTTTTCCGAGTTAAACCTACAGAATGTAAATGCCAGTTGTTGGAATATGTTGTGTCTTAAATTAATTTGATATACAAATGTTTTATTTGGAAATAAAAGGCTCAAGTGCGCTAACTTTACCCTCAATTTCCGACCGATTTATAAAATGTAATGAAAATTTGTCTAGAAAACTCGACGACTCTATGAGCTTTTTCTTGTGTCAATCATGCGTATTAATTTGTGTGTTATTTTAAGACTGCGCGGGGTACTTGTTTTGTGGTATATGTACGAGAGCTGTTCAAATAATACGTGGACTGTTTCGATATCGCACTAATTTATTGACGTAAACTTGTAAGATTCATACATGTTGTAATCCAACTCATAAGACATCAAATGATTTAAACAAAAAATCGATACCATGTCTAGTTACCTTGCAATGAATAATATAATAGGACGAGGAATCCTACATTTCATAACTGCATTTCGGTAAATGCTAAATAAAAGGAAAATCGTCGGTACACAAAACTAAAGTAGCATTGTCACTGGTATTCCGAAATTACAATTATGAAATTGTATGAATATTGAAAGAGGAAAACTATGATAAATATAATTAAGTAGACGAACACTTCCTTGCTTGTAAGTTGAAATTGATGACTTCAGTAAAAATCACGGAGCACTAAATTTTAATAAACCCTGACTGATGTAATTTGTCATTGTTACTTTAAAAGGACACACGGTAATCTTAATTATTTTTTTTAACTCATGGCGTCCTTTTAGTTTTTCACATAACCCACATTTGTTCAATCATTAATATTAATTTAAAGAATGGTATACGGCTGTTTGGCATGTTACTAGCTGGTGAGTATATTGCACCCATACTATTTGTAAACATATAGTAGAATAAGAAGAAACAAATGAAAACTCAAAATTTTATTTAATTGCAGGCAGGTTAAAGTAAAAAAATATACTGGATAAATAAATTGAGACGGTACTTTAAAGGGCTAGCGTGGTAGTCCTGGAGAACTGTTGTGTGATTGACATGTGCCGCAGTGAAGGGGCTATTATTCCTAATTGAAGCCATAAAAATAACAGCATGGGGTGCAAATTGTGATGGTTCAGACTGGTCAGTATGAAGCTTAGAATTTAGAGATCTTATGAGACGTGATTGGGAGAGTGTTTTTATTGTGTAATAAAGACAAACTACTTTTTATCACCGTACTTTGTGTGACGTCATACACTTAACAATTGTGTGATGTAATGAATGTATTGGTAAATATGTGGACAATGCAATTAGGCCCGACCAATCAAAATCATTCTAGGTTTTATTTAAAGTGTACATAAGAAAACTTGTAATGGGTGTATGACATCGCTACCTATAACAAGAAAGGACATACATACATCTGTTTTAATGTACAATGTTTCCTCCAGATGTGTTTATCATTACTGCATCTATTTGACTTTTTTACACTGGTTACTTCATATATGTATATGTACCTCTTGTAAAATGGTTACTGCATATATGTATATGTACCTCTTGTACAATGGTTACTGCACGTATGTATATGTACCTCTTGTGCAATGGTTACTGCATATATGTATATGTACCTCTTGTACAATGGTTACTGCATCTATGTGTATGTAACTCTTGTACAATGGATACTGCATCTATGTGTATGTAACTCTTGTACAATGGTTACTGCACATATGTAACTCTTGTACAATGGTTACTGCATCTATGTATACGTACCTCTTGTACAATGGTTACTGCATATATGTATACGTACCTCTTGTACAATGGTTACTGCATTTATGTATACGTACCTATTGTACAATGGCTACTGCATATATGTATATGTACCTCTTGTACAATGGTTACTGCATGAATGTATATGTACCTCTTGTACAATCGTTACTGCATGTATGTTTATGCAACTCTTGTACAATGGTTACTGCATGTATGTATATGTACCTCTTGTACAATGGTTACTGCATGTATGTATATGTACCTCTTGTACAATGGTTACTGCATGTATGTATATGTACCTCTTGTACAATCGTTACTGCATCTATGTATATGTACCTCTTGTCCAATGGTTACTTCATTTATGTAGATGTACCTCTTGTATACTAGTTACTGCATATATGTATATGTGTACCTTTTGTACAATGGTTACTGCATATATGTATATGTACCTCTTGTACAATAGTTACTGCATATATGTATATGTACCTCTTGTCCAATGGTTACTGCATTTATGTATATGTGTACCTCTTGTACAATGGTTACTGCATATAAATTATGTATATGTACCTCTTGTACAATAGTTACTGCATATATGTATATGTACCTCTTGTCCAATGGTTACTGCATTTATGTATATGTACCTCTTGTACAATAGTTACTGCATATATGTATATGTACCTCTTGTACAATGGTTACTGCATTTATGTATACGTACCTCTTGTACAATGGCTACTGCTTATATGTATATGTACCTCTTGTACAATGGTTACTGCATGTATGTATATGTACCTCTTTCACAATCGTTACTGCATGTATGTATATGCAACTCTTGTACAATGGTTACTGCATGTATGTATAATTATGTTCTTCTTCTGCTTAAGTGGACAACCGAGTCCAGGGTGATCGTTTTGACTTTACATAGACTACACGTCAGTTCTTCTCCTGCGTAAGTGAAAATCCTAGTTCCTGGTGTTCGTGTTGACTGTACATACACTACACATAGTAGGTGGACAACCGAGTCCCTGGTGGTCGTGTTGACTGTATATAGACTATATATCAGTTCTTCTCCTGCGTAAGTGGAAAACCGAGTTCTGTGTGATCGTGTTGACTGTCCTTAGACTATATATTAGTTATACTGCGTAAGTGGACAACCGAGTCCCTGGTGATCGTGTTGACTGTACATAGACTACACATCAGTTATTCTCCTGCGTAAGTGGACATCCAAGTTCCGGGCGTTCGTGTTGACTGTACATAGACTACACATCAGTTCTTCTCCTGCGTAAGTGGACATCCGAGTTCGGGGCATTCGTGTTGACTGTACATAGACTACATATCAGTTCTTCTCCTGCGTAAGTGGACATCCGAGTTCGGGGCATTCGTGTTGACTGTACATAGACTACATATCAGTTCTTCTCCTGCGTAAGTAAACAACCGAGTCCCGGGTGATCTTGTTGAATATACATAGACTACATATCGTTATTGTTTACACTTACAAAGAAATATCATACGATTATAATATGCATACATATGTATTATTAATTTGTCTAAACCACACCCACATGTGTACCATAAATGAAGATCGCACATTAACGAAGCTTTAAAACAGTTTACCGTTATGGTCAAACTAAAATAATCATATAGCATTTATAACGGGGGTTTACGCAAAATACAACGGTAGGATGAAATACGTACACATGAAACAAACACAAATACGGTTGGTCTGTACCATGTACAATTTCAGAAACATGCACTGAACGACATTTTTCGTAATGTTTTATCTGTGACAAGGTTATATAAATTAATAAATTGACCACTAATTATAAGAGGTGCTTCTGTTGGGTTGTACGTCTCACTAGTGAATTAATCAACACTATATAATATATGTAGAAAGCGTCACTTGTGGACCACTGCAATCATACTGTAAACTGTCCTTTGGTCTTCAAATCTCCCCTCAATCTGCAAACCTTCCTCTGAAGCTCAGAATATCCACAAAAAATCAAACGTTGACCAGTTTATTTTTTTTTAAATTCCAGTCTTTTTCAGCACCCCTCAAAACTAGCTCCATTTCACTAATAATTCAACTGTATTCCTACTCATTTTCAAAGTATCATATCTTCCTCGAATACCATCCAGTTGCATCCAAACCTGGCAGAAGTCATGAACATATTCCAATCTTGTCACCTAAAGGCAGAAATAAGAGAATGATTGCACATTTCCAAGTTGAGAGCAAACCGATTAACACAGCCCTAGTTTTTTACGGTGTAGGAATCTTCCTACCGTGATGACCAAGGGAGGTAATTCTGTAGTGAGACCTGTATGGCGGGATGTTTATTAAGATCAAATTACAAATGACCACCGATGCATAGTAATTCCATTTTGGATAAATGTGTTATGTCTTTGTGAAAGTAAACATACACAGGAAAATATCTAGGCATGGAATTCGTATATTTTACATATGTGATACATATGTATTCCACATATGTATTTCTTGTGAAAGTAACACATATGTAATACATATGCAAATAGTTTTTACTAAATAATATTGACACTGAAACAGGTTGTTAAACCATTTTTAAAATATTCCATAAAATAGTGTATATATATACTTTATGTATTATAATAGTTTCATATGCAGTACATAGTCTATATACTTCTATTATCAATAAAAACGAGTACTATCGAATGTAATTGCATGTCTTATTTGCATTTGTAATTTCATCCATATTATATCATTACTTATAGAATACGTTCCCATCCCCACCCGCACCCTATCCCCCCTCTTCTCACCTCGATTTACCTCAAAATCCATGTTTATATGAAACCTTGATTGTATCATTGTACCCGTTAACGGGAAAATGTAACTGCTATTTTTCCTCATTTTGTAACCATTCACTATGTTGCTAGTGTTGTAGGTTATTGTTGTTGTAGTTGGTAAATGGATTTAAAAGTAGAATAAAAAAATCGAACAGGAAAAGTAGCATTCACGGACAACAGGATCAAACATTACAAAACTTAGTCAACAATATAAATTTGTCCATTTGATTTCCATTTAAGTTGTATTATTATTATTATTCGCAAAAAACACGCGCGCTCACACACACACGCACACACGCACACACACACACACACACACACACACTACATTGATTTATGAATATACATACTGTTATTCAAATCATTGCAATATGTATTGTTCAGACCTATTTCATTTACATCGATTGCGAAACAAGTTCTTGCAACTTATATTAATCACTCTCGGTGAGAACCGGTACTAAACAATGTGGATAATTAATCTGGCGAGGATCGAATCCGCGATCTGGAGTTCGTCGCTATACCACCGGACCATGCATTTGCAAGTCTTTAATATCTATTAAACAGACATCATCACAAAACGTAGGCAAGTATGCACGTTTATGCGTGCGCTACATTTTCCATGCAATATAAAACGATTTGTAAGCAACATGTGTGTTTAATGAGTTGTGAGATGATTCATGCTGTATGTTCGGATGGGACACATGTTTCATCAACATATGTTAGTTTTCTATAACATTCAGAAATTGTTATTATAAATTTGTTCAGCATCAAGTTTTCAAGCCACTCACATGTAAGTACATTTTGCATGTGTATGTCTTGTATATGGAGTATAACGCATCACAGAAGATCTAAGGTATGAAACGCATTTTTTATTCTAGAGAAAGATGTTTCAATTTAAACCTGTTTTGTTTTTTTCGTATATTGCATACGCATTATACAAACCGTTAACATTTACTATTTATGTCGATATAGCTCCAGTCACATATATCTAACAATGTTTCAATTCCAAAGCAATAGGATTAGTGAAAGACATTGGTTATTGAGGGTTTCAGGGAAGATAAGTTTTACAACCTTGGCTACAATTATATTTATATATATAGATAACTTATTTGTGTTGGTGTGTCGTAAAACCCATATTCAATTAAATCCTGTCAACGTTTTAATTCAGTTCAATATGTCGGCGAACATGCTATATACCAGACTTATAATATAGTTTATATTCGTATCCCAATACCGAGAAGGAAGAAAAACGGCCAGTATAAAATAATTGTTACAAATACAGTTGAAGGCACATGTCCCTAAAGCGAATATTACTCAGACATTGGCTATGTATCGGACACAGTTAAAGCACATATGAAGCCAACTATAAACGGAAATATACCTCACAGTCACCTTTAGTGGGCGCATTGATCCCAAAGGACCAGTAAAATAACACCTTTTACAGTCGCCACCCTGCACTAAACGAGTACTAGTCATAGTAGTGTGAACACTTCATTTTTCAAGGAGGCGCATGCACTGCAGGAACGCCTTGCGTATGCATCCAGTGAGTGTTATTCGGAGCAAACTATGCGACAACACAAACATAACGGGCTACAACAGGGTTACTGCATTGGAACGGTCAGTGACAATAGGGTTACCGCCTTGGAACGGTCAGTGGCAATAGGGGTACCGCCTTGGAACGGTCAGTGACAATAGGGTTACCGCTTTGGAACGGTCAGTGACAATAGGGGTACCGCCTTGGAACGGTCAGTGACAATAGGGGTACCGCCTTGGAACGGTCACTGGCAAAAAAGGCCGTTGGATGTTTCTGA
>JAWPHD010017304.1:0-45248 GCA_037043455.1 Cyrtodaria siliqua | reverse complement strand
GTAATACACATGCTTCATAGATGTCATAAGTAAACTAATGTATGCGTGAGAATCACACGGATCCAACGATGAAATACAGGTAATACACATGCTTAATAGATGTCATAAGTAAACGAATGTATGCCTGGGAATCGCACGGATGAAATACAGGTAATACACATGCTGCATAGATGTCATAAGTAAACTAATGTATGCGTGAGAATCACACGGATGAAATACAGGTAATACACATGCTTCATAGATGTCATAATTAAACGAATGTATGCGTGAGAATCACACGGATCCAAGGATGAAATACAGGCAATACACATGCTTCATAGATGAAATAAATAAACTAATGCATGCGTGAGAATCACACGGATCCAAGGATGAAATACAGGTAATACCCATGCTTCATATACGTCATAAGTAAACGAATGTATGCGTGAGAATCACACGGATGAAATACAGGAAATACATATGCTACATAGATGTCATAAATAAACGAATCCGTGAGAGTCACACGGATCCAAGGATGAAATACAGGTAATACACATCCTTCATATATGTCATAACTAAACGAATGTATGCGTGAGAATCACACGGATGAAATACAGGAAATACATATGCTACATAGATGTCATAAATAAACGAACGTGTGCGTGAGAATCACACGGATCCAAGCATGAAATACAGTTAATACACATCCTTCATATATAACTTAACGAATGTATGCGTGAGAATCACACGGATGAAATACAGGTAATACACATCCTTCATATATGTCATAACTAAACGAATGTATGCGTGAGAATCACACGGATGAAATACAGGAAATACATATGCTACATAGATGTCATAAATAAACGAACGTGTGCGTGAGAATCACACGGATCCAAGCATGAAATACAGTTAATACACATCCTTCATATATAACGAATGTATACGTGAGAATCTCACGGATTCAAGGATGAAATACACGTAATACACATGCTTCATAGATGAAATAAATAAACTAATATATGCGTGAGAATCACACAGATCCAAGGATGAAATCCAGGTAATACAATTGCTTCATAGATGTCATTAATAAACTAATGTATGTGTGAGAATCGCACGGATCAAAGGATGAAATACAGATAATACACATGTCATAAGTAAACGAATGTATGCGTGAAAATCACACTGATGAAATACAGGTAATACACATGCTTCATATATGTCATATAAAATAAAAAACACGAAATAGATAAATAAAAAGAAAGCAACGACTTGTATGCGTGAGAAACACACGGACCTGGATGAATACAGGCAATACACATGCTTCATAGATCGAAATAAATAAACTAATGCATGCGTCGAGACTCACACGGTCCAAGGATGAAATCATAACAGCTCAATACCCCATAGCTATCATACGTCATACGGATAACACGAATGTCTGCGTGATAATCACACGGATGAAATACAGGAAATACATATGCAACATAGATGTCATAAATAACGAATGTGTGCGTGAGAATCACACGGATCGAAGCATGAAATACAGTTAATACACATCCTTCATATATGTCATAACTAAACGAATGTATGCGTGAGAATCACACGGATGAAATACAGGTAATACACATGCTTCATAGATGTCATAAATAAACGAATGTATGCGTGAGAATCACACGGTTCCAAGGATGAAATACAGGCAATACACATGCTTCATAAATGAACTAAATAAACTAATACATGCTTGAGAATCACAAAGATTCAAGGATGAAATACAGGTAATACACATGCTTCATATATGTCATAAGTAAACGAATGTATGCATGGGAATCGCACGGATGAAATACAGGTTATACACATGCTTCATAGATGTCATAAATAACTAAAGTATGCGTGATAAATACAGGTAATACACATGCTTCATAGATGTTATAAGTAAACTAATGTATGCATGAGAATCACACGGATCAAATACAGATAATACACACGCTTCATAGATGTCATAAATAATTAAAGTATGCGTGAGAAATACAGGTAATACACATGATTCATATATGTCATAAATAAACGAATGTATGCGTGCGAATCACACGAATCCAAGGATGAAATAAAGGTAATACATACATACACGTAATACAGATGTTTCATAGACGTCATATTATATAAACTGATATATAAAGTGCGTGAGAATCTCACGGATCCACTGATGAAATACAGGTAATACACATGTTTCAAGTATGTTATAAATAAACTCATGTCTTCTTATGAAATTCCATGAAGCAAGTATATAACTTGTATTTTATCTAGGGAGAGTATTTTGTTAATTAGAGCCACCCCAGACTGAGGGGGAATGTGATAGTATAGCTTAATAATTGAATCGAATTGAGTATTGCTTAACGGCTCACCAACCCATTATAAGTTATTTAGTGCCGCCACAGCGAGAAGGGAATGTGATTGTATAACGTATTGAGTGGTGAAATAGGGACTAAATAAGTCAATTCAGTTGAACTGATACTTGTTTAATGGCTACTCAACACATACTACGACATTTAGACCCGCCCCAGAGCACATACTTCAATTGATGTCTCTACCACCAGAGAGCGTAGAAAGTGGTACATGTATTATAACGTATTGCATGGTGAAATAATGACTAAATTAAAAGTTAAATTTTAATTGAATCTTGTGTAACCCTCATCAACACATTACATGTTATATAGAGCCGCCTCAGAGCATACACGTCACTTGATGTCTATACCACAGAGAGAGTGGAAAGTGTTATTATAACGTGTGGAGTGGTGAGATAATGACTAAATAAGGAAACTTAATTGAACTGAATTTTGTTTACGGCTCATCAACATATTATAGGTTATTTAGAACAACCTCAGAGAGATTGAAATTACACTTTATTGAATTTACAGGTGTAAACGTACAGAAAATATCAAGAATCTCATCCTTAAGTCTTGACAGAGGATTGTCAGCTAAATCCGTTCATTACCCGCAGTCGACTAAAGTAACGTGCCAGTGTCAGGGGCGTAGCGTGGCCTGCTTTAAACGTACTCCTAATACGGGGTGCGAAGTCCCGAGTAGTGGAAATATTGGGAGAAGATGACTCCCGTACTGAATGTTGGTTCCCGAATATTTTTTCATTTTTGAACCAAAATGGTGTTCGTATAAACGATATTTGTCAGAAATATAGACATTTTATGCTCGCAAAAAAGTGGTAATTTTTCACCCTTCCTCCGTCCTACTCGGATTTATTATTGCATTTACAACTTGAATCAAGGACTCTAAATCCGGTTAAATATAAGTGTGCGATATGGATTTCAATATGCAAATGTGTTGACTCGTAAAGTCATTACGTAATAGCCTAATGGGATACTATGTTCAGTTGCGTGATTTATGGTAATGACCCCGCTGTGTCTATAATTAATGGTACGCAAATGACTGTGGTATCCCATTAAGCCGTTAATGAAGTTGAATCTTAAAATTCATACCGCACACAGATATATTTGGCCGGATTTAGAGTCCATTTGTAAGGAAAACAGGTTTATATGTAAATTGCATTGGTAATTATTATAATTATATGCTTTTCTGGTATGTTTAGTGTGTATTCGGTAGTTACATTTTTTCGGCCCACTATATTAGTGTAACTATGCAACATTATATGGATAATTTATACTTATAAAGTACTTTTATCCCGTGGATTGAGATTTTAGTTTAGGTTAACTATGTATATTGAACCTAGATTAGTTCATTTTTGACGCATGCTGGAGGTCGTGTGTTTAATTACCGACCGGGACATAGGCATACTATATGGACGGATGAAATGTTGTTTTGCAAAGAAAACATGTCTTTAGCCTTATTACATTGACACTTATTATATGTAATTTTATGTTGTGTTTAGTGAGTCTACTGAACATGGATTTGGGTTGAGTAAGCTATATTCTATCCACAATGTGTGTGTAAAGAAGCAACTTGTCTTCTACTGGATAATTAATACTAACCTACGTGGCCAAGGGGTTAACGACGTTGCGTTGTAAACCTTCTTGCCTCTCACTGCTGCGAGTTCGAATCCCACTGGGAGTCCGACTTGTAAGTGAGAAAGTGTCGATTCTTACGGATGGCGGGAGGTGTACAGTACTTGTCCTACCCAGGAAAAGTGGGTTGTCTGTCTACACCACAAACAGGCGACCGTCATATATAACCTTACATGTGTTGAAAATGACGTAAAACATCATACACACAAACAAACTGTTAGTGTTACATGCAAAACCGTGGAGTTGGGTCTACTTTGGACTATAGTGTGTTCATTCCCCGGCTGGGCCATTCCAAAGACTGTATAACAATGGTACTCCCTTACTTGAGGCTCAGCATATAAAGCGTAGTGCTGGGACAAGTCGGGCCATTGTCAGTATGTGACTGTTTGTGGTATCATTTAACGGCGGGTTATTCCAGCGGGGTAGCAATATAAAGTTAAGTTGAGCACAGAGCTAAGCTCACTGCTAAAAAGTATTTATATGTATCATTTTGCTTGCAGACTGGAAACCAAGCCTAAAACTCTTCTTACGAACTTCTAGAGTTTCTTTACTTTTTTTTTCTATTTTTAGAATTTCACGAACTATACTGAACATAGATTTGGGTAGAAATAAAGAAACTTTATTTGGCTCGTCATAAGTGTATGGAGGTTGGAGGCCATCCTCCATAAACTGAAAAAATGTACATATACACTGTTGCAATCAATCTGAAAAGATCCTTGGGCAAATCAATCAAATACATACAATTTCACCACTCAGTATGTTATAATATCACTTGACACTCTCTCTGGGGCGGCTCAAAATAATCTATATTGTTTTGTTGAGCCGTTCAATTACCTTATTTAGTCATTATTTCATCACTCAATATAAAGTTGTAACACCAAATTCCATAGTATAAAGTCCAAATCAAGTAAAAAGCCGACCATAAAACATTATAATATAAACTATATATACACAAACAATCTGGTTTTCCCCGTCATTTGCGCATGTGCATGCGTTTTGTATTTTATAAATATGATGTTCTTGCTCAGGCGCGGATTTAGGAGGCTGGTGCCTATTCAAAGCGTAAACATGAGACGAAAGCAGCTGCGATCCAATAAACTGCGAAAAGCACACTTAAAAATCAATTCTTCCCACTCACACCCCATCCACCTCACTCCCAACATTGCGCTCCACCCTGCTAAGCTGAAATCATGGATCCGCACCTGCTGTAATATATGTTTTATATATGTATCCTATAAATGAAAAGAAATCAGTCAATTGTATTGCATTATTGATTTTTTTAGTGTATCAATTTATCATTTTACCCTTTTAAGGCTGATTTCTAATCAGCCACATCCTATTTTCGTTATATTATATTATTATTATAATAATGCAGCTATTATAAGATGCAAAACATCCCACAAAACATTATTATATTTTAAAAATAAATTGCCACTTTGAAATAAAAACAATCACATGTGGCATTCTAGACCATAATTACTTTGCTAAGCATTATTATTACATACACACACACATAGACGATATGCGTTAAGGATTAGCAACATTCTACCAATATTATCACCGTCACAGTGGGCTTTATTGTTATATTATTTTATCAAAAAGTTCAACATATAACTGAAATATACCAAAAACATATGAATCACATATTATATATACTCCATATATCATTAAATGACACATACTTGAAAAGCGTGTTAATCTCACGTGTGAATCTCATGAACCCCACGTGAGATCCACACGCGTGGACTTTTTGTCCACGCGTGTGGATCTCACGTGACACCGGAATCACTGCGGCAAAGAAACTACACGACGCAGGTTTTAGAAACCTTCTGATTCTCGAGGGTTCCCCGCGTGTCGGGGGAAGATTAAAAGAGGAACAACTAGGAGCATACGCCGTGGAAATGGGCGCTTTATGGTTGCAGGGTAAAGGCTCTAACCCGATTTATGACATGGCTATTAAGCAAAATCTGTCTTTTGTTGGAGAAGACTCCGTAGCCATCGACAACTATTGGGCCATTAAGGATACAAAAGGGGCAGATGAAACAGACAACGCCGACGAGGCAGACACGCGCCTGCAGGGTGTAATGGAAAAAATTGATAATATGTCAAAGACAGCAATACAGTTGAACCAAGCCGATTACAACTTACGATCTGCTTATCGTACTCATAATTGGAATCCATCAACAGCTATCGAAAATGCTGTAGAAACTTTCCTTGTAGATTTTGATTATGGAGTCCCACCGACATTACTCTCTGGAAAATATCTTCAATGGAATGTGGTGTTTGAAACATTTGCTGATGAGGAGTGGCTGATCGTCAACGATCCAAGAGGTTTCTCAAGTCTGGTTGACGCGATGGTTGACACGTTTGATGCGAACACCAGTATTTCACTGAACAATAGAGTTGAGACAATTGAACAAACTGCAGATATTGTCAAGGTACACACTGCAAATGGATCTGTTTATGAGGCAGATTATGTTATTGTGACATGCAGCGTAGGCGTGCTTCAACAAAGAGAGGTGACATTTTCACCCGAGCTTCCTCGTTGGAAAATGATGGCAATCGACAAATTTGGAATGGCTTCAGTGTTACAAATATACATGCAGTTTTCATTGACTTTCTGGGACAATACGTTGTACATCATGTTTGCATCTGAAACTAGGGGCAAACATCCCGCTTGGTTGAACCTGAATTACATACATCCTGGATCGAATATACTACTATTGTCGGTATTTGATGACGAAGCAAAACGTCTCGAGAAAACGGAAGAAACTCCGTTGATAAATGAAATATTAAGTACACTGACAGCCATGTATCCAAACACGACCATTCCACGTCCAACCGGCATCAAGATATCGAGATGGTCGTCTGACCGATTGTTCAGAGGAGCATTTAGTTATTGGCCGCCTGCCTTTACAACCGACGATATGGTCGATTTGGCATCATCAGTTGGAAGAATCTACTTTGCTGGAGAACATATAGATGACGGCGCAGGTTCTGGCTTGGTTCATTCAGCGTATCTTTCAGGAGTCAAGACTGCGAGAGAGGTCATCGCGTGCTTAAATAACACAGCATCGTGTTCTTCCGCGCATGACCAGAGAATAAGTTTGTCACGTGGTTGTACTTGCACTGCGGCTCAAAACTACAGAAATACTGCAACAATCGACGACGGAAGCTGCGTGTTTAACATTACTAGCGATGGCAATGTATTCCTCGCCTCATTTACTATGATCATAACCGTAGCAAGTATCTGTTTTGGTTGATTTAATTTTATACAATAGTATGACTATTAGAAACGATAAATTAAACAGCAATTTCTGTAGTATCATGTGTAGTTTTGGAGTGAACCGTGTGATAGTTGATACTTTCACGAGTTTTGTCATATCGCATATTAACTAAATTCGATATTCCCACGTCGACACGTCTGTATTATTGTTACATACACAACCTTTAATTGAGTCAATTTCAGAAGTAATATACATGAATAAGCTGATACATGTTCATGTATCGATATACATTTTTATGTCTCGATATAACAAACGGACAACAGTTGTGTCGTTTTTTTTTGGAAGGCACTGCAAATATAAGGCTATGTCGACACATTTCGTATTCGAGACGGTCGTCTTCAAATTATTTGCTGTCTTTGGAGCCGCTTCTGCGTTTGGCACAAATAAAGGATATATTACGAATATTAAAAGAGTTAATTCCAATTTCCTACAGAATAATTTAATATAATAGACCCTGCCATTACAACTGTCTTTATTCAGTAATATGCACTTTTTATAGAACCAGTGTGAGCAAGGAATATAACTCCTGACATTGTAAAACTAATCTACAGAACCAGCAAGTGTAAACATGTACTATATAATTTAAATACCATGTTACTAGACCTGTACAACTAACTACGGTAACGATTACGGTAAGGATTACGATAAGGAATACCGACTAAAACAGAGGGGTTTTCTCAACAGGCAATACGCCTTGAATGCTCGACCAAGCGTATGCGCATCACTATATATAGGCCAATACAATTTATTATTGACACTACATGAACTTGTAGGGAAAAGTGGGTGGTCTGCCATTACTACAAAAAATCGACTGTCATAGCCTAAAATGTGCTGAAAATAACGTACACCACAATTCAACCAAACAACCAACCATCATTAATTTAGAATTTATTAAATTAGTTGGCATACATGATATGATGAGATGGTTTGCAGAGCAATATATCATTTTTACAAACGACTAGTTATTCGCCATGCTTCCTTTTCTAAGCCTCACCTAAGAAAGTTTATATTCGCTTCATACCATCTTTGGAAACGTGTTTAATTAACTTAATATTGCTTTCATTTCCTTGACAATATAGCACTTAATCTCGAATATACTTCATTTTTCAAGTAGGAAGGACTATTTACGCTCGGCTGCGCACGCATAGAAAGTGGCTATTCCGCTTCAAGGAGGTGAACGGACTGTCCGCACTGCATGCAGATACTGTGCTTGCATCCGGTGTTTCTTAACAGAAAATGGATATTCCACTGCATGAAAAGACACTGACAGTAGTGGTTTTTCTTTTCCTTTTTGTTATCATTAGAATTGTTGCTGATACTATTATAGCGACGCGAAAATAATGTAAATACAAGAATTAATTCGCATTTTTTCCCGCTGTTTATTCGGGTTAGCTGGTATTAAACGGAAACATCCGCGACATGAGTGCTCATTTTTTAAACATTTTTTTCTCATTTTTTCCGGCGTTTATGCAGTTTTAAACGCCGTAATCAATGGCAAATTTAACATGAAGCACTAACGAGATTCATGGATTACGCCATTTATAACCGCATAAAGGCCGAAAAAAATGCGATCATGTATTAATTACATTGTAAAAAAGAAAAAACTAACCGTCAATAGTGGCGGCCTCATCCATTTCGATGTTAGGGTTAACTGATACATTTGATTGTTCTAGTGTGCATTCAAGGCGATAAGCGCACGCGATGCACGATCCTTTAGTTTTTTCAAAAACCCACAGGGTTTTGTATTAAAAGTTAGATATTGAAATAGAAGGTGGTACAATTTGAGTTTTCAGTACTAACATAAGTTTAAATACATTTATTGGTGCAAAATAATCAACATTTAGGAATATGTAAAGCAATTTATTTGCACTATTCAAATGTGTAAACAGTTTTAAAAAAAAAACTAACAGAATGCCGTGATTTAAAAAAATAGCAAAATTGCCGTTTGACTATAGCACAAATTGCTGTCCCGCAATGAATGTTCTTGTAAATAATAGGTAGTTTTAGTTTCATTCATTATATTTAGATCATCTAAAATAGGAAACATCAATATTTTCTCACTTGACAATTCGAGGTCCCAGTGGGATTTGAACCCGCAGGAATGAGAGGCGAGACAGTTTTAGACACAGCGTCTTCACTATCCCGGCTACGGCGGCAATTTTAGGGTAAGACAAAGGGGATACAAATGCATTTATCATGCACTAAGGCGGATTCAGGGATAAGGCGGACGCAGCATCATCACCCTTTAAAATCCCACAAGTATAACCTATGCATGCCGGATTACCTGGGGCGCGCGCCATTTCTACTGTTAGTCATCATTGGATTGAACATAACATTATTCTGGAAAAATACAACATATTCACTAACGTCATGTAGAAAAACATTTTATTTCGAAGGATCCTCCGCTGCCCCCGCCTCCGCCCCTCCCACACACAAATACTCAAACCAAAATCTTGGATCTGCATCTTATGTGTACCTACTCTCAAAACATTTTTAGTGATCAATTATTCAGGCAAGCCCCTTTAAAACTCCAAAATTTAAAAAAAATATATATTGACAGAAATATAAATCGACAGAAATATAAATAATATGTATTTTACAATTTGATTTTTTATTGGCTTTTTTCTACACAACCCCCTGTGAGCGTACTAAAACCGAGGTTGTTATTCAACTTTGAGATCAGCCCTAAACATTTTCTCGTGCTTAGAATTTAGTCTGAAGTCATAGTCGTTATCGTAGTTAGTTGTACAGGTCTAGTAGAATGAGTAGAAATAAACTCCGTGGAAGTGTATTAATAGTATATCGAAATTGCTTGAAAAGAAATGATAACTCTTGACACTGTACAGATTAAGAAGGAAAGATAACTCTTGACTTTGTATAGCTTGAGCAGCAAAGATAACTCTTGACATTGTATAGCTTAAGAAGGAAAGATAGCACTTGGCATTGTATAGCTTGAGAAAGAAATAATAACTCTTGACATTGTGTTTATAGTATATATACAGCTAATAAATGTTAATGTATAGAAAAAGGATTCATCACTACATTTAAAGCTTATTTAAAGCTACATACGCTATACTTACATCGCATTCCTTTTTGTAGGCGTGTCTTTATTTGTAATTTCATGTTCCCCAGCCCAATGCAAAATCGGGTATTTAAGCAATCAAATTAACTAAGGACATCATTTATTTGACAGACATCGAGTAGTGCACATCGCACATCGCACACATGTAGCATTATATTTGAAAGACAAGTTTGCCTCTCACGCGACTCGAACGCATAACCTTCTAATGTACAGTCAGTCATGTCATGCTAAGCACTAAACCTTTCTGCATTGATATAGACTTCTGTTCAATTTGAATTAAACCTCTCTTCAACTGAATTACACCTCTCTTCAAATAATATATGGATGGTTTAATTAATTGAGTTTATGTTAATTTTGCGTTCCATACGCGTCTGGATAGAGAATGTTAACTGTTTAGTTACCCTTGGATTGCTGTTTTAAAGCCCGGTACTGTTTGTGCACTGACTACGCTATCACTTAGATAGGTTCTAATGAAAATGTAGACAGACCACCCACTTTTCCTGGGTAGAACAAGTACTGTACACCTCCCGTCATTCGTAAGAAACTGTAGGCTTAGTACATATTGTTTTAATCGTACTGTGATACATTGCTTAATTTTAAAACATTTAGTATTGTTTGTCATAGAGCTTTCTATAAGAATCTTTGATTTGTAGTATTTAAAGTTTTATGCTTTGATATTTCGTTTCGGTCTGACTGACGTTATGTACTCATAAGGATATATAGCTGGCACCAATCCTCTGACCGCTTTAATACATCATTAGCTCTACAGGCCGAAGGTCAGCAGAGCTTATAGCATGGCGAGTTTCCCGTCAATGAAAGCTCGTACGAGTTCGAAAACCAGCCAGATTGACCCTAGATTTTCTGAAATATGCTATAGTTTGGTCTCGTTAATACGATAGGGCATTAATTTTTTTTATCCGATCTTTTTCAAACTTAAGACGATTGTTGATATCAATAAAATCTCAGAGGAGTTCGAAAATCAGCCAGATCGGACCAGATATACCAGATTTATGACCATTGATTTAGTTAAAATGCTGTATTTTGCCTTGTTAAGACAATAGGGCCTTCATTTTTCATCTGATTTTGCCAAACTTTATCAGATTGTTACTATCAAGGAAATCTTGGAAAAGTTTGAAAACCAACCAAATAAAACCAACCAAATCGAATTAGTAACACCGGAGTTATGGTCCTTGAATTAATTCAAAGATGATGTATTTGCCTCGTGAAGACGATAGGACCTTCATCTGGCCGGATTTCAACGAAACTTTGCAGGGAATATTAGTGTACATATCGTCACTGTGTTACGGTTGAATGATTTGGCGGAGTTATGGTCCATTTAAGGTTTAAATACACAAACATTGTCTGGACTAGTTCTCCTGAACCCCTGGTCGGATTTCAACGAAACCTTTTAGGGGTGATCAGAACCAGGTCTAGTTGTGCATGTCATTGGCGTGTTCATTGATGAAGTTATGGCCCTTTATAGGTTTAAATACAAACATATTTTCTGGACTAGTTCTCCTGAATTCCTAGCCGGATTTCAATGAAACTTGGCAAGTAAAATCAGTATCAAGCCTAGTTGTGCATATCATTGCCTTGTTCTACTCGAATGATTTTTGGCGGAGTTATGGCCCTTTAACGGTTTTAATACACAAACTTTGTCCCGACTAGTTCTCCTGATCCCCTGGCCGGATTTAAACGAATCTTGGCGGGGATGATGAGTACCAAGCCTAGTTGCGCATGTCATCGCTGTGTTTGAGTTGAATCAATTTTGGCAGAGTTATGACCCTTTAAATGTTTTAATACACTGACATTGTACCGACTCCGGTCGAATGATTTTTGGCGGAGTTATGGCCCTTTAAAGGTTCAAATACACTAACTTTGTCCCGATTTCAGCGAAACATGGCAGGGATGATGAGTACCAAGCCTTGTTGCGCATGTCATCGCCACGTTCCGTTTGAATGATTTTTGACAGAGTTATGGCCCCTTATAGATGAACTTTAGCTTTAGCCAGTAGAGCGTCCACAGGCCCTCTCGGGCCTCTTGTGTTATTTTAAGGAGAGTAGACTCAGTTCTTCCAGCATCTTTGACACTCACTCTTTTACCTGGTTTTGTAGTTGCCGGGGATACATCTAGCAGCCTGATGTAGGATACGTTCCAGCATACACTTAACAAAATGTATAACTGGTCACCTAAGTTTTATGGATACAATTTGAAAATAAACAAGTCATGAATGCCATTTAATATTATATGTCGTATGAATTGAATTGAATTTGGATTTTACGGCGCATCAACACAAGAAAGCTTATATAGCGTCAAACAGGGATGAACATGCCAAGCTCATCCCCCATTTACATCAAGATAAAATATGGAGAATGGGCCTAGAACCTTCAAACCTGCAGAACTGCAGAGTTGCTGCGAATTATATTGTAGATACTCCATTTACGATGGAGCCACGTTTCCACATTTGCATATGCGGTGTCACGAAGAAAACCTTGAATGAGCATGATAAAAAAAGACAAAATGAACATGAAGGGGGACGAGGGGTTGTCCTACCCCTATGCCTCTAGCGGGATTTGCAGTGGTTGTAGTCTATCCCGGCAACCACACGGGGAATATGTTGTATGAAATAAATCGATGCACACAATTGCATTGCATGCACAAATCCTAATAGTTGGCTACAAATTTCAAAACTCTCAGACGCAAATGTTTCAAAATGGCGTTTACATCTGGTGGCCTCGATAAGCAGCAATTTCAGTTCGGCAGCCGAATAGCAATCCATATGTGACTGACACTGTTTCGCAGGCCATGGAAGAATTCTGAAATGGTTGGATTCTAGCATTTGTCGGGTGCTTCAAACAACATGCCATATGGCAATATCTTCTGCTAAGTGCATCCCCAATTTCACAACAATACCTCCATCACTACACTGTGTCAATGAGAATATGCTGATAAGCTGATGGAGGCCACACCAGATATTTTAAACGCCATTTTGAAATTATGACTTTTGGTTTTGAGGGTGTTGAATTTTATTCATAAACATTCAGCAAATACGTGAATTGAATTGTTACATTCATTTCTTGTTTGTTTTCAAATTATATCCATAAAACCAAGGTGACCAATTATAAAATGTATTTGGTTTAAATATATTTTATTTTTCAATGGTTTACAACATTTCATAAATGCATTGTACAACCATATTAAAGGATTAGAACGAAAGCAAACTGCTTATAGAATTCTTCTCCTAGGAAAGATTGTTTGTAATAAATAAAAATGACGGTTATATTTTTAAATATTAGAGCTGGCAACTTCATCCAAAACATTACAAGTGTAGCAAGAAATACCAGACAGAACCTATTATTATATATTATAAAATATAAATTAAAATAGAATACCGCTTAAGCCGGTGTTAGTGGGCGTGAGAGGTGTTGCATCATACCTCTCATGAACAGACGCCATAACATCTCGTCTGCTACGTTTCTCTCTTGTATGTGTCTGTTGCTTACAAGAGAGCATCGTTACAGTAGTGACTGACTAATATTAACACGAGAGTTTGTTTACTGCTGTGTGGTGGCTTTAAAAAGTCGCCCCGACTACAAATCAGTTTCAGTTTTCCACCGAGGCGGAAACGACATTGGGTCGAGACCCATGTTAGAAATAATTCGGAACATAAAGACATAAAAGAAATTATTCACAATAATGCCACAACTTCGCTTTGTCTAGTCCTATAGTTTGCCTAGAAGATCTTGGCTATGCATGAGTCATAAAGTCATTACAACAAGATCTAGAATTATTGCATCTACTTTGTTTTAACATTGAAACCGCGGCGTGGCCTAAATAATAACGCGCCCACTCCCCCCTCCCCCCCTCCCCCTCCCCCCCCCCCCCCCCCCCCCCCCCCCCCCCCCGCGCACACGGGAATGTCATACCAAAGGATTCATGCAAATTGTAGCTCCCTTGCTTGACGTTCAGCATTCAGGTTATATATCAGCCGGATGTGCTCGCCTGGTGCATTCGAAAGTAATTCTGTATTAAAGAGTGCTAATTTGTTTTTCCTTAAAATCTTGTTTAGTGCAGTTTCCTGTTATTTGTTGGCTGTAACTGTATTCTGCACACGTTGTTGATTTTGAAAATGCAGATCATCATGTTTTTGACAGTTATTTTTATATGAAGTGAAAGTAGACAGGCTACGCAATTGCAAGGGGTAAACATTACATTGACCTTTGACCCGGCCTTAGTATACAGCTGAAGAAATGTTTCTTAGAAGATATTGATGTTTAATAGCAAACATGTTTATTTGCATGATAAAGTCAGTTTCCCGGAATTCTAACCAGGTTTGAGTTTTTAACAGGAGGTTGTCAGCATTCTCACTTTACTATGGAAGTGCCAGTGAGACTCATTTAGGCTACAACCTATATAATGTATATGTTCTACGCAAAGTAAGAATATGGACGATTCCGGAATTGCTCTGCGCAAAGTAAGAATTCTTACTTTGCGCAACGATTCCGGAATTGCGCAGGACTATTCCGGAATTGCGCAAGGGGTTAAAACATATAAAGCATACATAAAGTGCCTCTGCGCAATTTGAGAATGTTCTGCGCAAAGTAAGAATTTGTGTTGGGATCTGAAATTTTGAAACCTATTTATTTTCTATTTTCATCTGCTTATTTGCTTTATCCATCTGTGACGAAAATATAAATGTGTTTCATAGTTTAGTATCGTGTATGATTTACATGAACTTAATTATTAACAAAACAATTTGAAGTCCTAAACTTCAAACAATAAAGCGCATATTTTTTTACTATATTACATACTATTTGGTTAGAAAATTCAATTGAGTTATTATTTTTTTTGTAACGAGATTGAATGAAAATACATTTTATTTATAGTGCATTAATAGCCCATTTATGAAACATAACAGAAACAATCATGTAATTACGTTTTACCGACATAAGCCGTAAGTAGTTAAAGTTTGGCCAGTTTTAATAGTTGTGTCACACTTCTAAAATCAATTAGTATTCATAGATGTTTAATAATAAAGGCATTGTATTTGCATTGATAATATAATTAACTTCAATCTGTTTATCAAAAGAAAACCGACACAAATAACTATGTCCTATTGCATAATATGTGAGAATAATTAGATAGGTCGTTTCTATTTGTTGAATCGAAATTAACTCAAAAGTTTGATTGGCATTTCATATGGTATATTTTAATTTGGTTCAAAAAATGTTTACAGTTATTCTAAGTGACCGTTCACTATGGATGAACATAAACATTTAGTGCAACAGTTTGTTGATAGTGTATGTAACAAAGCAAATACGAAGTTACTTTCAAAGGAAAAATACGAAGAAGTTGTCAATTGTCTAAGTAACTCTAGTGTTTCAGTCAGTGCCAAGTTTCGTTGGTGGATTAAAAGCAAAGGATTTCAATTAGTGAATTTCCCGGAGTTAAATCTAATCGATGTATTGTGCGTGCCAGCCAAAATTGAGGTAAGTCATAATATGTTTTAAAGGTACTGCAGGTGATCTGGAAGAACTGTGGCTGTCTATCGAAATATGAATTGTGGGTCGTATTTGATATTAATTTTCATATTAAGTGTGCTCGTGCACTAAATAGGCAATCCAATTGTAATATGTTATATTAAGGATCGTTTGCGATAATGGGCCTCATATGTCAACATACATCATCATCATCGCAACATGCATCATCATCATCATCATCGTAACATACATCCTCATCATCATCGCAACATACATCCTCATCATCATCGCAACATACATCCTCATCATCATCATCATCATCGCAACATACATCCTCATCATCATCATCATCGCAACATACATCCTCATTATCATCGCAACATACATCCTCATCATCATCGCAACATACATCATCAGCATCGCAACATGCATCATCATCATCATCATCGTAACATACATCCTCATCATCATCTCAACATACATCCTCATCATCATCGCAACATACATCATCATCATCGCAACATGCATCATCATCATCATCATCGTAACATACATCCTCATCATCATCTCAACATACATCCTCATCATCATCGCAACATACATCATCATCATCGCAACATGCATCATCATCATCATCATCATCGTAACATACATCCTCATCATCATCGTAACATACATCCTCATTATCATCGCAACATACATCCTCATCATCATCGCAACATACATCCTCATCATCATCATCATCATCGCAACATACATCCTCATCATCATCATCATCGCAACATACATCATCATCATCATCGCAACATACATCCTCATCATCATCGCAACATACATCATCATCATCGCAACATGCATCATCATCATCATCATCGTAACATACATCCTCATCATCATCGCAACATACATCCTCATCATCATCGCAACATACATCCTCATCATCATCATCATCATCGCAACATACATCCTCATCATCATCATCATCGCAACATACATCCTCATTATCATCGCAACATACATCCTCATCATCATCGCAACATACATCATCAGCATCGCAACATGCATCATCATCATCATCATCGTAACATACATCCTCATCATCATCTCAACATACATCCTCATCATCATCGCAACATACATCATCATCATCATCGCAACATACATCATCATCATCGCAACATGCATAATCATCATCATCATCATCGTAACATACATCCTCATCATCATCGTAACATACATCCTCATTATCATCGCAACATACATCCTCATCATCATCGCAACATACATCCTCATCATCATCATCATCATCGCAACATACATCCTCATCATCATCATCATCGCAACATACATCATCATCATCATCGCAACATACATCCTCATCATCATCGCAACATACATCATCATCATCGCAACATGCATCATCATCATCATCATCGTAACATACATCCTCATCATCATCGCAACATACATCCTCATCATCATCGCAACATACATCCTCATCATCATCATCATCATCGCAACATACATCCTCATCATCATCATCATCGCAACATACATCCTCATTATCATCGCAACATACATCCTCATCATCATCGCAACATACATCATCAGCATCGCAACATGCATCATCATCATCATCATCGTAACATACATCCTCATCATCATCTCAACATACATCCTCATCATCATCGCAACATACATCATCATCATCATCGCAACATACATCATCATCATCGCAACATGCATCATCATCATCATCATCATCGTAACATACATCCTCATCATCATCGTAACATACATCCTCATTATCATCGCAACATACATCCTCATCATCATCGCAACATACATCCTCATCATCATCATCATCATCGCAACATACATCCTCATCATCATCATCATCGCAACATACATCATCATCATCATCGCAACATACATCCTCATCATCATCGCAACATACATCATCATCATCGCAACATGCATCATCATCATCATCATCGTAACATACATCCTCATCATCATCGCAACATACATCCTCATCATCATCGCAACATACATCCTCATCATCATCATCATCATCGCAACATACATCCTCATCATCATCATCATCGCAACATACATCCTCATTATCATCGCAACATACATCCTCATCATCATCGCAACATACATCATCAGCATCGCAACATGCATCATCATCATCATCATCGTAACATACATCCTCATCATCATCTCAACATACATCCTCATCATCATCGCAACATACATCATCATCATCGCAACATGCATCATCATCATCATCATCATCGTAACATACATCCTCATCATCATCGTAACATACATCCTCATTATCATCGCAACATACATCCTCATCATCATCGCAACATACATCATCAGCATCGCAACATGCATCATCATCATCATCATCGTAACATACATCCTCATCATCATCGCAACATACATCCTCATCATCATCGCAACATACATCCTCATCATCATCATCATCATCGCAACATACATCCTCATCATCATCATCATCGCAACATACATCATCATCATCATCGCAACATACATCCTCATCATCATCGCAACATACATCATCATCATCGCAACATGCATCATCATCATCATCATCATCGTAACATACATCCTCATCATCATCGTAACATACATCCTCATTATCATCGCAACATACATCCTCGTCATCATCGCAACATACATCCTCATCATCATCGTAACATACATCCTCATCATCATCGCAACATACATCATCATCATCATCATCATCATCATCATCATCATCATCATCATCGCAACATACATCATCATCATGAATGCAACATACATCATTATACATGTATTGAATAACTTCTTTCAGGTGCAATCCCGATATGAAGGCGTCCCTCGATGTGTTGTGCAAGAATTATGCCGAACGTGTCCGGTGTGTTTAACTTCCGTCAGACAGACCAATATCGCCGAATTGAAACCTATCCTTTCTTCTGGCTTTTTGACACGCGTCCAGATCGACTTGATCGACATGAGACACAAGCCAGACGCTGACTACAACTATATCGCCCATTTCATGGATCATTGGTCCAAGTACCATGTTATATGGCCATTGAAAAGAAAAACGGCCGATGAGGTAGCCAGTGGGCTCAACGAGAAAGTGTTCCCTTACTTAGGTTTACCCAGAATTCTTCATTCTGACAATGGTCGTGAGTTCGTAAACAAGGTGATTAGGGAATTAGTCAAGGACTGGGGAGGAGAACATGATGTTCTATTTGTTAATGGTCGACCGCGACATAGTCAGTCACAAGGCTTAGTTGAACAAGGTAATGCTACAATAGAGAGACACATCGCTAACAAGCGAGCAACTCTTGGACTTACAGGTGATTCCAGTTATCCGTGGGCAAGCTGGCTGCCTAAGATTCAGTATAATATGAACACCGAGGTCGCCGAAGGTATAAAGAAGATGCCATACGAAGTTGTGTTCGGTCAACCACCAAGATCAACAATATTTCCAGACGCAAGAGTCGACGGCTGTGTAGTCAATGAGGAAGACCTGAACTTCAGTCTGAATCCGGATAGTGATAATAGTGCACAGGGGGAACGAAAGTCAGAGACTACAGAAATAGACCATACCTGTCGTGAGCCTGAACCTGAGCCGGAGATAGAGCCTCAGCGTACTGAAATGATACAGAGACCAACACCACAACCACGAAAAAGAAAACTGAATTCCACTGTGCCACCTGTACACGCAACACCTGATCAAAAAACAGAACAACCGACTGTACTTGAAACATCAGATAGTGTCACAAGTGAGGTGTCTGAACATGACGTGGTTCTTTTCGACGTTCCTGAGGTGTTAATTAAACACCAAGATGTAAATGAACATTCTGAGATAGCGCATATGGCTGAATCTGAAAGCACAGGCACTGAACTCGAACAATTAATTAGCGCATCTCGCGACGTAACTGATGAGAATATAGCTGATAATGAAATCGAAAAAAAAGCTAGTACAGTTCCCGACGTAACTCATGAGAATGTATCAAAACACGCAAAAATAAGACAAGAAACCGAAGAAAATTACAGAAAGAACGCTGAGAGCATGAAACTAAAATACTCCAAGCGACAACGTGTAACATTTAATATTTTCAGTGTTGGTGATACGGTAACAGTTAAAGTGCCAAAGATAGACAGGTCATCTACAGATAAGCCACGACTACGAGCGAAGATCTTGGAGGTCAGAGGCGATATTTACAAGATACAGTCAGAACACGGAGTATTGCAGAATTGGTATAGAGCAAGCGAGTTAATGTCATTTGAGCAAACTTACGACTTTCAATGCACAAATATTAAACTGATCAGCCTCCGAGAGGCATCCAGGATTGAAAATCAGAACAAAATTACAAGAAAAAAATGTATGTGCAAGGGACGATGTTTGAAGAGTTGCTTCTGTGTGAAAAACAGCATGACATGTTCCAGTCACTGCCACCCATCTAAGACGTGCTGCAACATAGAAGGGATACTCTTCATATACAAAAAGAGGACAGAAAGCAGTTGAACGACGGAATGGTTTTGACTGATAAACATATTTGGGCAGCACAACATATGCTGAAAAAACAGTTCCCGGAGATAAGTGGGTTGAAAGACACTGTAACGGTGGGGTCAGTTGAAGGAACAAATACACCGTATGTTCAAATAATTCACGTGAACGACAACCACTGGCTTACACTGGCGTCGACCAACATAAAAGGACCAGTGGAATTGTATGACTCGAAGACAAAGGGAAACATAAGCACACAGTTTGCAGTCACTATCAGAAAATATCACGGAAAAAACGTTGAAATAAATCTAATGAATGTTCAGCAGCAGGAAGGAATAACCGATTGTGGACTTTTCGCAATTGCAAACGCGACTTCCATATCTTTTGGAGACGATCCAACTTCAATAGTATACAGTCAGGATTTGATGAGAGATCATTTCCTTGCATGCGTGGATGAAAAGAAAATGACACCATTTCCACACACGATTAGTAGATGCAGAAAGAGGGTGAAGTTTACTAAAACAAACTAGGGAAACAATATGTTCAGTTCTAAAGACGAACTGTATTATTCACATTGACTAACGACATCGAAGAGCATGACCCGGCCACTTGTGTAGCTGTTGATTCTCGGCTTTAAGCAAGCACACTCTAGTGTTTTGGTCAACAATATGTTATTGATTTTAACTATAATTATGCAGGATTAAAAATAAAATTATCTTATGTATTGGTTTCGCAAATCACTTTATTTCTAAAGAGGAACTGTATTGTCTTTCACATTACTTAATGAAGAAAACAACCCGGCAACTTGTGTATCCGTTGGTTTTCGAATTGTAAGTGTTTTGCCAAACACATTTAGCAAACTACACACCATTATGTTATTGACTTTAACTATACATATGCATGATGAAAAACACATTTATTTAATGCATTTGTTGTACATCACATCATTTCTTAAGACGAACTGTATTATTTTTCATAATAATGACAAACTAAATAGCAGTAGGTTATTGATTCTAACTATAACACTATACATATGCATAATTAAAAAATAAACTTTGTCCGTGTCTTTGTTATCCCTTAATTACCTTTACCCTAATGACATATATTAAAGAGAGTGGATGCGATCTGGAAGCATTATGGATGTCAGCCCAAATACAAATACAACCACAAACATGGGTTTCAGATTCATATTTATGCACTAAACTAGGAGTTATCCATAACGGCCGATTCAATCATTGTTAAAGGGGTTGATGCGCTATTTTCAAACAAGGTTTATTTTAAAGGGCTCTTAAAAACTTTTAAAAGGCTGAAAGGAATATCAACATGCCATGAAAAACAAAGAAGATATGACCTATTGAAAATTTGCAAAGAAACATAAATGGAGACTGCTAACTTTGAACGATGACGTCATCGCGCCTTTTTACCATATATGGAATAGTGACAATATGTCTTTTAAAGCTAAAAAAACCACTGCAAATGAAAAATAAGCATACAATTTATACATTTTACATCTGTATATTTAGTTTTTTAATCAATTTGCAGTGATTTTTTTGTTTTAAAATGTGTTTTGTCTATATGTCATTTATAGTAAAAAGGTGCGATGATGACATCGTTCCAAGATACCAAGATGGCCTACTCCATTTATGTTCTTTGCAGATTTTCAATCGGTCATTTCTTCTTTATTTTTCATTGCATTTTGATATTTCTTTCATTTTTTTTCGAGTTTTTCAGAGCCCTTTTAAATAAATCCTGTTTAAAAATAGTGCATCAACACAATAGTTGTAATCCATGCAAATCTTTAAGAATCTTATAAATTATTGTTTATAGAAGAAGATGAAGAAGATAAATGTTTATTAAAGTGTCACAAATCATCACATGGCAAACACAACGTTCAATACAACATATTAACTACTGAATACATTTAAAAATTATTTTTAATTATATTTAGTCCGCTGTTGTTGTTTTTCAAATCAAGGTTGTATTTTATGTTAGTACACAAGTCTCTTTGTCCCAAAGGTTAACATATGGTGATACACAGTTTCATAAGATCTGCTCTATTTTTGTCAGTTAAAACAAAAAAATACCAAGTTTTGCGTAATCAAATACAGACTAAACTCATGTAAACCTTTATAATGTGCTTCAATTTCATATACAATATGCATATGTATTGAATTAATTTTTCATTACGGTCAGTTATGGCTAATAAACATGTGCGGTCTGGAAAGCTCGACAACTCGGCTGCGTGTTGTTTCTAAATCATAAATGTTAATGTAAATGGGGTGTACTTCTATTACTATTGTGATATGTTTATCTGTCAAAATCATTCCGTCGTTTAACAGCTTTATGTCCTCTTTTGTATATGAAGATTATCGCCTTCTCAGTATGTTTGCAAATTCTAAGTTATTATATTTTAAACTATTTTTAAACTCCATAATGTTTGATTTTTCTTAAGAATGAGTGTTATCTAGATATTAAAGGAATCAAAATAACACATAATCGGCATGTTATTGATTTGTATAAATTAGTGACTCATAGGCCGATATCGGCCCAAAATCTCATAGATATGTTAATGTATACCCGCAAATATGTTGAAGAATCCAAATTCCTACTTCGCGTAATGACGATAACGGAACTATTCCTACTTTGTCCCAATTCCTACTTTGCGCACGGACGATTCCGGAATTGAACCGCGCAAAGTAAGAATTCCGATAATGCCGCGCATTTTAAGAATTCTTACTTTGCGCAGGGCAATTCCGGAATTGTCCATATTCTCATTTTGCGCATAACATATATATAGTTCTAGGACTGTGCGGGCCGGTGTCAGTATAACGTGACTCATTACGTGGTCCCGCCTTAATTCCATTTAGCGCTGGGAAAGCTTATATTAGCAGGATTTTATAACGGATATTTCGACAATAAAACACGTTTAAAAATGTGTTTTTACTGTATAAAATGCGTTAACAATAAACATGTTTAAGTTTATTTAAATCGAAATCAATACACAACAATAGATATTAACCATTCATACATTGCAATATCTGTGAAAAGCGTGAATAAGATTTTAATTGATGACGTAGAAAACTTTGAAAAGGTAAATAAATCCAAAGGTAAATGTATTTATCAAATTCAATTATCTTGCAACAGTTGTGCAGCTATTTACCTCATTTCCCCGTGCAGTCACGCAGTGGTAGAAGTAGTATCTACGCAAATAATACTTATTTTTACATACAACTTAGAAGCGGATTTAATTATATGTTTCTCTCCTATCCGGGACTATCAAGAAATGTTTATATGACGTTTAAGAGCTAATTTTGTTAATTGATAATACTACAAAAAGGGTGGCCATTCATCTTTAAACGCGACGTTTAAACACATACTGCATCCATTGTTTACATATCGATAATTCATTTAGTACAATTATTTGCATTATTCTATATTTTAACACGTCATGGCCATTTTCATGCCAAACCGAAATTCAGATTATTCCAGCGGATAGCTCTTATTTATATTTACTCCCCTTTTAAATGTGTTTGAATAAAAACTAATTTCTGACATGCACCTAGTCACATTACACATGTTATATACCACATGGATAAAGAACTATTAACATATAACTTTAACAAACAGAGACATGCTTATTAAGACGAGTTATTTAGTACTACCAAGTTACGGCGTCAGAACTTGTACACATTATTTTTCTTCTTTTTTCCAAAAACAACATACAATCAGAAGTTATCTGTTAATGTTTTATATAAACAGTTTATTTGATTTATTTGAAACATAACTCATGATAGTTTCACAACCGACGCTATTGTTTGCTGTTATCGATATTTGTTTTAAATTTGTGCGAAGACTAATATCATAAGGACACATCGGACAAATCGAAAATCTCGGGTCAGAATTTAAGCAGTCGACATAAGTTTAGGCAATCCAAAATAGCCATCATTGACATGGACAAGTCAACAACAACCCTCCCGAACCACCAAGACGTTCCTTAAGTGGGTTCGACGTGGCTGAAGGGTATAGGTCTTTTAGATTTAAAAATATCTCAAAACTCGATACATACTGGAAACAACAAAGAAGAAATACGAAAATAACATTTATTCGTACTATAAACATCATTATGATAGTCGAAGTTTCAAGCTATAATATATGGTAACACATACCTACACTTTACATTAGCTTTAGATATATATGTAATAATCGCTGCCACAGTCGAAAGCATTCATTTTACGACCAGCGTAGACCCAAATCAACCTGTACATCGTGTGCAGGCTGATCAGGGTTAACACTGGTCTCAACCCACTGAGAATATTTTTCATAACACGTCATATATAAAATATCACCAGAAGGTTTGAACTCAAACTTTAGCAGACGACATTTGAAATTTGGCGGCAAAAGGTTAAGATTAATCAAATGTACAATCAATTCGTACTCATGGTTATACACGTCATTCACAATATATAATAGTTAAACATTTCTACCCAAACCGTCCAGCAGCTATCGAGACAATGTAATAAACAAACGTGCATGTACAATAATGGTGTGACCATATCAAGAGAAATTATAAATTCCTGTTATGGTCATCACTAGACCTGATAACATCAGATAACCAAGCATTCGTCTAGCTATTCGCCCTATTTAGGCAAAGTAGACACCATATCAGTGATTATTCATTAGCTTGGACAATAACCAACAAAAAACGGAAGACTCTATTTCCTCTTTTCCTATTGGCAGATGATCATTAGTTTCGACGAGAGAAATTTTAAACTGATCTCGCCATCGAAAAATTGCCTCCGGAAGTCTCGAAAATTTACATGTGACAGACTGTGTTAAAATAAATAGTCCATCTGACTGGTTAGCGAGTGAAAATATAATAAACTACCCATTTGGCAAATTATCTCCCAACAAATCTAAGAGAAGGCATTGAGAGTCACAGTAGTATGTGTACTAAAACTGACGTCAGTATGATGTCTCACTGATATTTTAACAGAATCGCTATACACAGTACCGATATATCAATCAATAATATATCATTTAGAGATCTACGGAAACGTATTCTGACCCCTCTAAAATTTAGCTGAAGTTAACGCCAAAAGTAAAAATCTGAGATAGTAAATTGTAACGACTCATTTATAGAACATATAATATATATGGTAGTATTGAAATGTATATATAGACGGAAATAAATAAGTATATATATGATATAGAGTTTAATTAACATTGTTCCCGTATCACGACAAAAATGTTAATTAAACTATATAATATATATTCTGTGATGAATTTCTTTCCAATCGTCTTTTGACACAGTATTCCTTCTTCTGTCACTCCTTTGGCGACAGCGCGGAGTAATATTATGACGTCAATTCGTGACGTAAGATCGTGACGTCTATCGTTTAGTTCATAACATTTGGCTAATGTGCTATCTTGCGCACCAGGCGAGATAGCTCAGTAGAGGAAGGGATATGTTATACATTTTCTCAAACTGGGAAATTTCTATAATTCATCACAAAATATATAATATTGTGTTATATTTGAAGGAAGATACACGTGAAAGTCCGAGATACATAGTACCGATATGTCAATCAATAAAATATCATTCAGAGATCTGAACCATGTACAATATGTGTTCACGCTTGAAAGAAAAGCACATGCAATCACACAAACAACTCTAAAATAAAACGTCGGCACTATCACTATGAGTAGTAAACGGAAGTGAGCACAATACGGACAACAATAACGGCGACTATCCAACATGCACCAACTATGAAACTGGCGATCATACAGTTCTTGGCATTATTTGAGGTTTGCTGTGCTCCAGCCATATCGCCATTTCTCGACAGTTTGGTCGTCTAAAATAGTAAACAAAGAATGCATTAGTTTACGACAAAGACTTATATGACTAACCCACATTGATACTGTGGGCGTCATACAAATTCAATACAATAATAAAACAACAAAAAAAACAACAATAAAAACATTACTTCTAATTCGAAAAAACAAAAACAAATCATTTAAAATTGAAAAGACTTTATGAAAAATCTAAAAGATAAATAAAGTTAAAGATGTCATGAATAAAATACATCACAGTATCTTTTGAAATTTTTTGATAAATATGTCTTTATTTTCCACAAGTATTGGAGCGCCTATATAAGTGTTACATAACACAGTATTTATCTCAACATATAACTGACATACATAAAACAAAAACTACTAATGAATATTCAACAGTATTGTATTCTCCATTATAGGCTAAACGTTTTACCTGCTTTTCTGTTTGCTCTTTTATTTATGGTAACACACTTAGCTTTCGTATATTATTTGAATATAGTGTAAATATGCAAGGAGGTATTAAATTGTTCGTACCTCACCTGGGGGCGAGGCTAGGGGATGGGAATGATTTTTAAAAGTACAACTACTCCTTCATGCTTAACTGAGGTAGTGTGAAGTTTCGTATTTATTATCTTTGTCTCAAGGCTTAATACATATGTAACGGGGTTGAAACATTGAAAGGAAATATAAAAAGATCGGACGGGGAAAGTAGCAGTAAAGGAGGACAGTAAACCACAAAACACAGAAACAAACACGCAAACAGACAAACAAGAAGGCAAAAGCAACAATAAATGCAAACGACATGACAAACACAAAAGAGTTGACAATAGGGCTACCGCCTTGGAACGGTCAGTGGCCACTGCGGGGTTTAAACCGGTTCTAGGGTGCACCAAACCTCACACTTACCCTACTGTCATCCCATTAAAACAGGACAGTGTAAATAAAGAAATCCCCGCCAGTCAAACATCAGTCCATCGCTCCTTATTCATCCCTCCATCCCTACATGAAGATTATTTTACCTTAACACCTAAAATACAATTCACTTGCTCGACAGTCGACATTTATCACGAATTAAAAAGTGCGAGAATATGCGCAATCGGCTGTGGAAGCCCAAAAGGACGGTGACGTTGATGTTTGTCTACAGTCTTGTCTTGTCGTGCCCGCAATGGTTTGTTCTCTTGTTGCGCTGGCTTCTGCCAAGTCACTGAGTGCCTTCTTTGTGGCTTTTTAGGATAGTGTGCATCGTTGTATTTTACTTATATTGCCTATTACTGCTGCCTTGTTGGTTAGAGAAAAGAGCCACTGTCCCGTTTTATTGGGATGACAGTAGGGTAAGTGTGAGGTTTGGTGCACCCTAGAACCTGGTTTAAACCCCCAGCGGCCTTTTTTGCCACTGACCGTTCCAAGGCGGTAGCCCTATTGTCAACCTTTTTGTGTTTGTGATGTCTAATTTGGCATTTTGTTCATCTTTCAAGTTATTTTTTATTTCTGCTTGTGTGTGTGGTTGACTGTCGTCCTTGAATGCTACTTTTCCTCTTCGATTTTTATTTTAATATTTTCTCTAGTTTCTCATGGAATATGTTATAGATTGTCTAAGGAATACTGTGAAATTCTGTGTTCTGTGATTGAAATAAATATATGTACTTGATCAATGTATTGAATGTATCTCATCTTACCTGCATAGAGAAGTATATAGCAAACAATCCGGTCGGCCAGAAGCAACACAAGCAGACGATGATGGACGGAATGGTATAATCTGGAGGTCTGGGTGCTGCCATTACCACGTTACCCGCCATCGGCTGTGTAACTATCTGCAAATGCAAACAATATGACATTAACGGAGCTGGGAGCGATCTAACATTAACGTGGATGTCAGTCCAACATCACTGTACTGTGATTAAGTTTGAATCTATATACAATGCGCGCATGCAATAAACTGGGTTCCATGATCCGTCCGATTAAATTAGTGTTTATGAAATATTGTGGTGTAGAAAACACGACGACTCAGCTAATATTTCTTGTTTAAAGCATTTATATGTATTCATATGATGTTTTAAGACTCTTAAATATCGTGTTTTGTGATCGAAGTACACGTTCATTGAGTTGTGTGTACACCTGATAGAAATTCAATATGAATAAAATATTTATGATATAACAACAACATTCCAGTCGAGTCTCAATGCATGGTCGTATTTCATATGAATCTAAACTTGGGTATAGTATCACGGTTTTCATATGTACGTATTTGGATTAACTCAAATTATTTCGAGATCTGGTCTAGTCCCTTTAAGCTTTTATAAATTATGTAGCGTCTTTCGTCGCTTCTTCCCCTTTTTAGTGATATTATCAACCGCCCTTGTTAGTACGTATGTACTGATACACTTATACTATGGTGTATAAGTATAAATTTAACATATATTTTAGATAATAAATATAAACGAGTCCGCTACTTTCTTGTCTTGTTTGTTCCGCAGTTTTCCCCTTTACTGTATTTATTCAGAATCACAAGATAAAACAAATGTATTGGTAAACAGTTTAGTTGGATAATGAATGTATATTAATTTTTCCTTAAATTATTTTACTATTTTTGGTTGAAATCAAAACATTAACTTCTTGCGGCTATGTGGACATCCGTTTCAACAGCCTTAAATGCATATCGATACATTATTTTAGTTGATTATGAAAACTCTTCAGTAAACCACGTATAGGATAGAGGCTAGGAAAAGTAATCTTCGCCATTAAGAAACCGAAAGGGAGGGAGCGTAGCGACCGACCGCGGTTTCTTAATGGTGAAGACTTCTCTTCATAGACTCTATCCGGCTAAGTGTTTACGATAGGTTTGATCGATAGTCTCTATATAGCTCAAACTCTAAACCATAAAGAGCGCTGGTAGTAAAATCTTCATGATGGAAAGCTTGATCTTACGCACGGGGGAAAATAAATGTCACGCGCACAACAATGACGTCAATAAGGTCAACAGTTGCATGACGTAATTGTGTGAGGAAACATAAAAAAACGTTAGTTATTGTCGCCGTCAACGAACAAAATGTCAATGGTATGCAAGATTGCCAAGAAAAATAATCAATCATTCAACCAAATTATCAACCTCGGGTTGGAATTCCCGATCGTTACCGGATACCCATAAAGATTCTTATATTCCATCACGAGATATAATTGTTTTATCGGAACCGAGGCTCTGCCGCGTTTACGATTGAAACAGTTATACCGAGGGTTTAAATTTTCCTATCGGAACCGGATACCTATAATTGATACTTTTTCTTGTATATCTTCTTCGCGTTGATTTCGCCAACTACTAACGTTTTGCAAGTTTATTTACACAATGCCGTGATGCAACTGTCATTGTTGATACCAGCGCTCGACTTTTATCTTCCCCCACGTGTAGATCAGTTTTCCATCACCCATGTAAAACGTGGATAACCCTATCATCCGATATGCAAGAATACTGGTAGAATAAGATCTATGTAACATAAGTAGTTTATTTATTAGCATTTTACGGAAATATGTTCAATGAAGCGATACAAGCTTAGTTAGTCCATGTTTGGAACCCACTAAACTGAATTAGGCTACTTAATGAAATCACTAAATAGATACGGCACATTTTGCTCCTATATAAAAAATAAGACTGCCAAACATTTGAAAATCTCTAGAAATAATATATAGCCTTAGGTTCGTATTAATAGGGTGTTGCAATTCACCAATTAAATATTTGGAAATAAGAAATCAAACAAAACACAATAGGTGACTTTAAGAGTCTCAGATTACTTACAACACTCTGATTCTGCTGGCCGTATTGTGAATATGAGGCTCCCGGTTGCTGACCAAACCCGCCGTTTTGTTGTTGGGGAAAGCCATAGCCTCTTTGCGGAGGATTGCTGTCTGTTGGCGGTTGGTAGAATGCGGGTTGTGGAGGGTACACAGCCTCGTTATAGTTAGGGGGAGGCTCATGTCCTGTAAAAGGCAAGAAAACATAGAGCTTTTTGAAATATTTAATATGAATTAACTAAACTGTTATGTAACCGGTCATTTGCCGTTATAAGTTATGTTAAAGGGACACTGTCCGTGAGTAAGCAGATATTAAGCATAGCCAAATAACCGTCTGATTTTTATTCAGTGAAATGTATGCATGAAAAATTGAGCATAGTCCCAGATAAGTAGGTAGTAATTTTGTTTGTTATTATTTGTAAATAATGTGGGACCCACAATATTTACAGTGTTTGTGCTGATCACGTGACATCCATTAACGCAGTAGGTTTTCCTTACAGTATGTCTTATGTAATACAGATGGCCCGTTTAGCTCAGTTGGGAACGAGCTGGACTATTACAACGTTTGACTAGTATTACCCGCGAGTGTAACTTTAGCGTGGGTTACGAGTTCAACCCCACGAAGAGGTTCTTCTTTAATGTTTTTGAATCGTTATTGAATTTCGTCAAAAAATCTTGGTTTTATTAAATAAGTATTCAATAATGGTTGGTGTGTTATGTTTGTTAACGTAATTAGTTTGTGTTTTATAAGCTAAATGTTACGGACATTGTCCTTTAAAAAAAGGTGCAAGTAGAGATCCGAACGCGAGTAACCGCTGTGTACTTTTGGCGGTTTCATGGTTGACGGTTGTGGATTAGTAGCAGTGAACAGTAACTAGTTCAGTTGTACGCTTGTTATGCATACACACTTGCAAAATTGGAAGCCTCCATAAAGTGCGAACATTTGTCCTCGAGTAAGGAAAAAAGTGGGCTGTGCAACTGGAAAATATTGAAAATCGGAACAATTACTATTGAAACTCCTTTTCCCCATTAAAATAGCAAAGTATTCACTGAAAGACACCCAGTTGAAGGGTCGATAAGTATAAAAGTCCCAAAACTGAGGCATGTTAACATTGGAAAGTATGTTTCATTGTTACCACAAATGACGCTTTTAAAATGCAAGAAAGTGTTCGAAACATTAGATAGTCCTCTAGTTAAAGGTTGGTTGGTTGAATGTTTTCTTGCGCCCTTTTCAGCACATTGTTAAACTATATATCACGGTACAATTTTAGTGGTGACTGCAGACCATCAATTTGTCCTGGATAGAACCAGTACTCTACCCCTCCCCCCCCACTACCCCACCCCCGCTATCCGTAAGGTCGAAAATGCCTCAAAAAGCTCTAAAATATGGTTGTGTACAACATTCCTTGCACACAAAATAATATGTGTGGGTATATATATATATATATATAAGATTTTCGACTTAAACATATAAAACAAAAAGGACCATTTAAAACCCTTTACAGGTCCATATTTAATCTACATACAACAAAAAAATAATGTTGTATTGGTTGGAAACAGACTCAAAACGTAATAACTTCCAACTGATATTTAAACATTTAAACTTTGAACTTTGAAAAGTAGCTTTAAAACAGATTATTCTTCAGGTACAACTGTAATTCATATTGCCGAGTGATGTGCCAATCTTCTTATTCATTTTTTTTAACATATCATCCCTTATTTTTTAATAGTTTTATCTTAATATATTTACATTAATTTTTAATTACTACTTCATTTCTTCATCTTTCATCAGTTTTTTGCGCACAATATGACCTATTTATTCATTCATTTATTCATTCTTATTCAAATTCGAGAATTTATATTTCCTTTATAAATGGGTATACGTGATACATGCGTCATTGATTATTAGAAACTCTTGATTATTAGAAACTCTTCCTTCTACAAAACCCGATTGCGAAATTACGGATTAGCTTATATATGCTAAATGGGATGGATGGATGGATGGATGGATGGATGGATGGATGGATGGATGGATGTGATGGATGGATGAATGGATGGATGGACGGACGGACGGACGGACGGATGGACGGACGGATGGACGGACGGATGGATGGATGGATCCAGTTGTATCAAATAACTCTTTCATATTATTAACTTGGTAGTATGGACCAAAGTCCACACAATATAACAATATATATTTGACCGTTGCGGCGCAAAACAGGGTATACATTCCGGCAATAGCTCACCTTGTAATAAATACGAACGAGTATAACGTGTATGCATATTCTGCATCGGCCTCACCTCTTCGCTGCCACAGTAAAAACATTGATTTTATGAACAGCGTAGGCCGAGATCAAAATGTACACTATGTACAGGATGATCAGGGTTGACACTGTTGACCACTCAGTAAGAATGTTTTCCATAACACTTATAAATGAAATATAACCGGAACGTTTAAATTCAAATTTTAGCAGACGACATTTGAAATTTGGCGGCGAAAGGGCTAAAACAACTTTAATATATCCTTGCTGGAATTCACTCGAATATTATGCATTATATGTATTCCTATAAGAGACCGACGACTTGTAAGTGAGAAAGTGTCGATTCTTACGGATGGCTGGATGTGTAGAGTACTGGCTCTACCCATGAAAAGTGGGTGGTCTGCCTCCACCACAAAAAATCGACCGTCATATATAACCTTACATGTGTTGAAAATAACGTAAAACAACATACAAACAAAACAAAACAAATATACGAGACCAAACGCCGTAAATATCTTAACAAATATACATAATTATTTAAATGTTTTATATTTTACATGGAATATATTATATCCCTAATTGTTCTTTTCTCTCAGTGACCGAATGACGGAAAATGCCTAAACATATGATATTAATGAATAAAAACTTGTATGTATCAATATACCGAAGTAAACGATGAGTTGCTCTATAGAGCTTAACACTATAACAGAAAATGTAACTCATTTACCTTGTTTTTCCGAGTTCATCTTAGAAAGTCAGCAGCAACAAAAACCTTATTATAACTTGCAATTGTTTAAATGGAACATGAAAATATTGCGAAATATGTAGGTCAATACGAGTTGGTAGCAGTGAATAGTTCCTTACATTCATTTCTAGCATAGACATACGGATCCTATCTATTTATTATAAATATTATATATATTATCACTTTACGAGGCGATTAAATTAACTCATAATAGCGAACTTCTGTAACGTGTGATATATAACATACAGGTACAAGCATTACATATTTACGGAGCCCCGCAGGTGAGCTCCGCAGGTGACATGCAGAAAAAAATAATTTAAAGCGTTCGCACGCACTACACTACTACAGCGTTCGCATGCTCTAGTACAGCGTGCCAACGCTCTAGCTACAGCGTGCGAACGCTCTTGTAGAGCGTGCGAACGCTGTAGTACAGCGTGCGAACGCTCTAGCTACAGTGTTCGCACGCTGCAGTAGAGCGTTCGCACGCTGTAGCTAGAGCGTTTGCACGCTGTATTAGAGCGTTCGCACACTGTAGTATGTAGTAGAGGTTCGCACGCTGTAGTAGAGCGTGCGAAGAAAGATGGTGACATAATTACAAAGATCATGGTATTAAAGAAACTAACCCGCCAATAACGGCAAAAGTACACTACAAAACCGTTTATCAAAACTGTCCAGGTGTTCAGGTCACATATTGAGGTATATTTGCCAATTAAAATTATAGGTCATTCAAGGGTTCTTAAAATACTTGTGATTACATATGCGTAAAATTAATTATGAGTACTCTTAATTCGTCGCTCCAGTTTTGGGGTTTATTCTGTCTGCTTAACTATTATAATTACTATATTAGTAAATTGATAATTATTATGCCCCCGCCGTTGATTGCTGGGAGTGAGATACAAAGGGTGACCAGTGTCCGTCCGTTCGTCTTTAATTGTTTTCCATTAATCACTTTTCCGGCCTCGGCGGTGGTGGCGATGGCGACGCGTTAGCCCTTGAGTACAGTTTAATGTTTGTTGAAGTTATAGGTCTCAAATACAAGACAATATAGTACAGACGAACGCACTGACGGACGGACTGACTGACAGTGTGACTACTATATGCCCCTCTTCCCTTCGCGGGGCATAACAAGAAAACAATATGCCTCCTGTGAGATTTGAACCCACGAACCCTGGGGTTTCCAATGTACAATACCCAATATTTAAAATATTTACATAATTCGGAATTCGGAATTCAGAATTAGGAATTAGGAATTAGGAATTATAGTTAGTCAAATGGGCCGCCGTAGATACGAGTACAGTAATACTGTTATGCTAAGTTAATACATCATGGTGGACATGAAAGAATTTATTGAATTATATTTCAATATAGGTTTGTCTTTTAAAGACATATTGAGTGTTCTTGCATTTGAACACAATGCCATTATCAGTTTACGGCTACTAGAGCGTGCGAACGCTCTAGCTACAGCATGCGAACGCTATAGCTACAGCGTGCGAACGCTCTACTACAGCGTTCGCACGCTCTACTAGAGCGTTCACACGCTGTAGTAGAACGTGAGTAGAGCGTTCGCACGCTGTAGCTAAAGCGTTCGCACGTTGTAGTAGAGCGTGCTAGTATAGCGTTCGCACGCTGTAGCTAAAGGCCCGGTCACACCGCCCGAACTTTGTTGGAGCGTTCCTTGAACGGTAGGGAGAGGGGACCGAATTTCGACAACGCTCGTCACCGCGCACAAAATTGGAAAAAAATCGAAAACACGGGCGTTGCCTTAGCGGTGCACCGCTGAAGCCGGCGTTGCTATAGCGTTGGCTTAACGGTAGCGAGCGGTAGCGAGCGTTGGTTTAGCGGTGACGCGAGCGTTGATAGAGCGGCGTTCTGCGCATGCGGGCGTTTGCTCGGCGGGGGTTTAAAGTTGGTTTAGCGGCATACCGCTTTTGACTACGGACCTGAACGGATCGCTTTCATAGAAGTTCTGATAGATTTTTGATAGAAGTCGATAGTTGAAGTTCGTCATGCCACGTGGACAAAAGAAGAGGAAGGCTGGAGAAGGAAAGGCAGCAGCCTCCAAGAAGATCATTACTGAGCAGGCAGCTGAACCAATGGAGTCAGGTAAATATATGTGGCCCACTGGTTGTGTCAAGAAATATTTAACAAATGTGAAAAAATACTGTTATGTATTTTACTTCAACATTTTTAATTTATTATTCCATTGTTATATTTTGCAGAGACCAGTCAGGCCACACCAGAAGCCACTGCTAGCACAGCCACTGTTAACACAGCCACAGCCACTGCTACCACAGCCACTGCTAACACAGCCACAGCCACTGCTACCACAGCCCAGGCAGGGGCAGCTGCTGATGAAGGTAATCACGAATGAAAATTTATGAAATTTAATAATAATAATAATAATAATAATAATAATAATAATAATAATAATAACCATAATCTTTCTTTCACGTTGACATTGCTCATTTATTATTCATTTGTTATATTTTGCAGACTCTCATGACGAGCCCGAGGAGGCCCTGACACAGGACCAGCCTGACGATGAGGAGCTACCCCCTGGTGATGACCAACCTGAGGAGGGCCGTGCTGCTGCTGGTGCTGAAGGTAATTATAATGTGATGAATGCAATGAGAAATCAATACAAATTGATCTAAATAATATATGTTTCATTTATACATTTATTATGTTTATTCAATTGTTATATTTTTCAGACTCTGACTCTCAGCACCCACACTTGGAGAGGGACGATGAACAGCGTCAGCCTCAGAAGAAGTCTCGCCGCAAGGCCCTCCTGCTCGACAATGACACTCAGGAGCAACTCATCGAGTGGGTCCGGGAGCACGAACTTTTGTGGAGGAAGGGGGCCACCGACTACAAGGATACAAAGAAGAAGACGGAGCTTTGGACCAGGAAGGCAAGAGAGCTGGACATTGAGGAGGGAGCTGAAGCTCTCAGGACATGGTGGAAGTCAGTCCGGGACCTCTACGCTAAGCTTCTCTCCAAGAAGTCTGGCCAGGCTGCAGCGAACTTGACGGACAGAGAACTGTTCATCCAGAGGAACTGCGCCTTCATGCACAAGGAGGTGAAGCCCAGGAAAGGTCAGCCACTTAGAAGCATACTCCTCACACAGGAACCTGTAGCCAGCCAGCCTCCAGCAGGCCAGCCCTCGGCGTCGGCCAGCACCTCTCGCCAGCCTTCCCACGACGTCGAGGAACAGGAAGAGGACGAGGGCTCCCTCTCGCTCATTGAAACTCAAGCGGCAGTCACGAGGTCCCAGGGCACCCCCTCACCAGTTCCCTCCTCCACCACCACCAGACCACGCCGTGCCGCCACCAGAGCCGAGCCTGAAGACTCCCCTGCGATGCTGGAGATGAGGGATAGTATGAAGGCCACCAACGCCCTCATGGAGAGACTGGTCCAAGCCCAGGAGATCAGCCATGAAAGGCAGCCCTTCATCACGTACATGTCCCAGTCTCTCCAAGGACTACCTGAGGCCCAGTACCAGTTCACAGTGGAGAGGATGACGGCCATCCTCCACGAGATGCAGCGACCCATCCCCCACCCCCTTCCTCCAGCATCAGCACTTTCACCCACGCTCACCTTCTACCAGCAGCAGCAGCCGTATTACTTCCAGCCCCAGCCTCAGCATCACGACTTCCAGCAGCAGCCTCTCGACTTCCAGCAACAGTCTCAGCCTGAGCATCAGACTCAGCACTTCCAGCAATTGCAGACACCCAGAGTCAGCCAGCCATCCTCCACCCCAAGGAGCTCCAACGAAGGCCTCATGTTGTCAGACACGCAGAACTTTTTCTCCATTAACCACACCAACATGAGCGCCGTCAGCGAGGGGGGGATTCTCCAGGACCTCCAGAGGCAGCAGATGAACGCTCCACCCATACCAATCACCACCTCAGCTCAAGGGACTGCTGATGTACTTGCAGAGATGAGGGCCACCATCGAGGAGAATTGAGACTGCTTGTGATGTGTTGAAGGGACTGCTCAGATATTTCATGTGATTTTTGTTTAAGGGATGAGCTGGCCAGCTGTTTTGATGTTTGCTGTTTATTGTTTGCATGTGCACTTGTGTGTTTGGGTGGTCTCAAAAGCTTTGAGCTTTAATAAACAGCATTTTTATTAAACTACTCTTGACTACTTTTGTTTGTATCTTATATTTGTATTGTTGCTACTGTATTATTTTGTCCTTTTCAGGACCATGATGTAAAACAGCCATTGTGCTGATACATGTTTTTATCCTGAATACATATTTTGAAACAACAACAACAACAAGATTAAAGACCTTTATTGGAACTTCTAACTTTAACAAAAAACCTTCAAGTATTAAACAAGACATGTTTTAAATATAAAGTGCTTTTATTAAAGGTATATAGGCTGTTTAAAACACCCAATCAATTCTACTTGTTGGTGTATGGTTATCCATAAGTGACAATTTAATGAGAATTCGTGAGATAAACGGATTCAAATTTATGTTTATTTAGTTTGTATTACCGTTTGAAAAATCAAGTACATTGTTTACATTTTGTGATCCGTTTGTCTACCGACTAGGTACGGACGCGTACGGCAATAATCGTGGGTAGTCGGCGATCTAAAAATAAAAACAGTCAAAACAAACAAGGTCAAAATTCATCCATTCACCATTGTTGTTGGTATGTATATGACAGATCGATTGTAGCATTGTATGACGAGCACAGCGACTCAGACCAAAGATAATGTATTTTTCTGTTTAACAATGTGACACTACTACGCATATTATGCTTGGTTTTCCTCAAAGGAAACAAACACATTTCGATGTTAAGTTTGGCCGCATTAAATACACGAAATAATCGAGCATCGCGGTCGATCAAGTGTTAATTATCCGTTAAGGTGGTGCGGCAAAAACACAGCTTATTCCAAATAATTGACAAAATGGGGCATAATGTATTGGTACTTTAAACCTATATAAAATACACTGTGCAATACCTTGAAATCATATAGTCTAGTATATAACGAACAATACAATAAAGATGATAAAACATTTTTTTAGAATATGTATTTTCAATGGCGTTCGAGAAATTGGTAAGTAAAACAGAACCGAGGAAATATTAATTCGTTTATATACTACCTTAAGTTCCCACACGCCATTTGTTTTGATATTTGAGAAGCTCGTTCCTGATCACGTGACCAATCCCGATTCCCTTCCGGTTGTTTCCGAGGTTATTTCGGAGATTTACGTTACGGCAGCGGACCGAATGTGTTGTTGATGTTATTGTTATTGTTTCAAATGTCAATAGGTGACCGCTAACAACTTTGATCAAATGTATTATTTTTATTCGACTATGTTGGCTATCAGGTAGTGGAGCTATGAGAAGTGTTCAAGGGGCTTAGTTCAATGTATTATTTAGGTTGCTGTTTGTAAATATAAACAAATCTGCTGACCAAAGCCGCCTATATAGCTTTAATGTAGTATGACATCAAGAATGAATCGTATCACAAATTTCTTTAATAATCTCTCATAACATTTCAATCAAACACAAGCACAATTTGTTCATTGCATTTCCAATACTGGGGCCCCATTAACGTTCGAGTTCCTTTAACAATATCAAATAACATTTACAACAAAGTAATAAACATGAGTATATATAATATGTACAATGCACAAGTGTCTCCTCAGTGTTCTGCACAGTGTTCAGTTGATAGCCACCATTCTCTCCTGCCAGTCCACTGATCCTGTTGGGGAGTTGCACCAATGCTTGAGTAGGTTTCGCTGCCTCTTCCCATCACGTGAGGCTGTGTTGGGGCCTTGCACAATGATAGTGTCCTCCAAGTTCCGTCCTTCTCTCCATGTCCCAGGCTGCAGGTTCCCATCTGGTTGTGCACGGTCCACAAGTCTGTTCTGGAGCACTGGGAAGCGGGTGCGCATCAGGTTGTGGAGGATGCAGCAAGCTTCCACGATGGTTCTGACAGTTTCATGGTGATGTTGCATGGTGGTGAGCAGAATCTGGAACCTGTTGGCCAGGATGCCGAAGGCGTTCTCCACGACCCGTCTTGCCCTGGACAGCCGATAGTTGAAGATGCGCTCTTCATGGGTGAGGTTTTTGGTGCTGTACGGCTTCATGAGGTAGGTCCGCAGTGAGAAGGCGTCATCCCCGATGATGAAGTAAGGCACATCCTGATTGTCATTGGGTAGGGGGTCTGGCTGAGGAAAGGCATGAATCCTGTTCTGGTCCAGCCCACGATGGAGATCACTTTCGTTGTAGATCTGAGCGTCTGAGGATGAGCCATTGCCTGATAGGTCAATGTAGGTGAACTTGTAGTCAGCATCCACCATGGCAAACAGGATCACGCTGTAAAAGCCTTTGTAGTTGTAGAATTCTGAGCCAGAGTTACGAGGAGCTTTACAGGCCACGTGCTTGCCATCAATGGCACCAACTGTGTGGGGAAAGTTCCATCTCTGGTACCATTGGTCAGCCAGGTCTCTCCATCCTTGTTCAGTTGTTGGGCAAAACAAGACTTCATCTGTGTACTCCTCAATGATGGCCTTTACCACTTCTCTGACTACCACACTGATGGTGTTGTGGGGAACCCTCCAGGCGTATTGCATGTTTCTGTATGTGTTACCAGAGGCCATGTGCCGTAGGGTGATTGCCACTTTGAGACCAGGTTTCAGGCTTGCTCGGTAATTGGTGTCTTGCTTGGTCAATCTGGGGGTCAGCCTCTGTACAACTTCATCAAACATGGCTGCTGGCATCCTCATGAAGTGCTGGAAGGCTCGTGGATCCTCATTCCTCAGCTCCACCATCAGCTTGTCATACAGTCCATGTTCAGGCCTTCTCAGTATCCACTGTCTGACCCACACAACTCTGTCTCTCCTTCTCTCTCTTCTCCTTCTGTCAACAGCTTGTTGCAATCTGAGGAGGTTCTGATTCTGCTGCTGGACTAGTGCACCAATCATAGCAAGTCTCTCAGCATCCATGGTAGTACAGTTTTACTGTAACTTTGAGCAAATTCGAATGAGGTCTGCACTCAACGGCAGCTCGATTCCAAATGGGCTCCTGGTCCATTTCTCCCCGTATCTATAGCCAAATTCTGGTCCCGCTCCGACACCTCCATACCAACGCCAAACCAAAGTTCATCACCGCAATGGATCGCTGCTTCAACGCCCGACACCGTTCCAGCAATCCGTGTCCGCTCGTAAAACGCTTACAACCGCTCCACCAAAGTTTGTGCAACGTTTAATCACCGCCCGGGCAAAGCTGGCGAAGCAGCGGTGGTCCAGCGTTCAAGATTTCTGCGTTGGCCTAGCGGACCCAAGCGTCCACGAACTTGCGTCTAGCGGTGCCAAACTTTGACTGGGCGTTGTTGGAGCGGTGGTGAACTTTGCCGGAGCGGAAAATTGCCCGCTCCTCACCGCTCGCAATATTTTGGGCAGCTCAAAACTTTCGGAGCGGTAGGAGGGACCATAAGCGGTGGCCGAGCGTATACGGCGTTGCCTTAACGGGGGCCAACTTCTGGTGAACGGTAACGAGCGGTGATGAAATTTTTTCACCGCTCCAGGAACGCTCCAGCAAAGTTCTTGCGGTGGGACCGGGCCTTAAAGCGTTCGCACGCTGTACTACGTTTAAATTTTTTTTTCTGCATGTCACCTGCGGGGCTGGAGAGACTTTTATATTCAGAATAATTTGTTAAGGTCGGTGATACAAAAGTTGTTACTTATCAACGAACCGGAAATCTTCGGGAGTTTCCGTTAAATCAACTATAGTATACTCACCAAAAATAAAAGTATTTTCATAGGCCAGATTTTGAGGGCGTATGACAGCTTGAACAGCGCTTTAATTAAACAATGTTTAATGTTTTTAAGCACACTTCACCGAATACTAAATATTCCTTTAAATAGTTTCAAATTTTGCCAAGCAATACTCTTTTATGGACGCAATGGAAACCTTAATGGGAGGTAATTTGATGATTTTTGATAATCAAAAGCTGCTACCTACACAATCGGTGTTGTGTTTTTCTATGATTTTTTTCGAAAGCAACGTATAGAAAATATTGTCGTTGACAAATTGAGGTAATGTTTGTAGATTGTATGTGTTTTTAACAAAAATGCATAGTTTAAGGAACAGGGGGATAACTCCCTTGTGTACTGAACTTTTCAAAAAGAATGTTTTGTTTGGACTATTTGTGGTGGTCGATCTAATTATTATATATATTTCCTGTTTTGCTGTCTATATAAAAAGGGAAAGAAAAAGGGGTATATTTTATTTTTGCTCAGTAAATATAGGGATCCCATTACATGAGCCTAACCTCAGGCCCAATAACACAAGCATTGCAACCACACTACGCCTGTACGAATCAGCAATACCAGTTCAATCGGAACTGCCTCGTCGATTTCCGTCATTCGACTTTTCATTGGCGAAGAGTTCCGATCGATAACAGTTATTAGGTTTTATAGAACCTATACACTGCTATCAAGCACCTGATTTAACCATCGAGTCATATGTCAATAGATCAATAATAAAACGTGTTTAAATACTAGTGTAGCTTTGGTAAATGTATGAAGACCCTGTTTACAAAAATCGATATTATCGATATTGAATTTGACAACACTGTGTTTATGTCACGACTATTTTCTAAAAATAGCGCATGTTAGTTATGATCTAAAGTTCAATAAGTATTTAACATATATTTTTTAATTTCGATCACCAAATTAATGGTGATCCGTAATAGGTATGTGAGGGTCGGGTTGGGCCACTCCTCAACAAACCGTGCAGATATAGATGTAATATGCATAATATTTATATATAAACAGTTTTCAAAATATTTAGAAGGAAAAATGCATATCATGATAAGAAACGGTATAAATATGGAGTTGTTTTTTTAAATTTCTTTACAATATTCAAAACAAGATTTAAAATACAATTTTGTTAAAAGGGGGTCTCTGCAATCTGAGGATCTGATACATTAATCTTGAATAAATAGAGCATAATGGGCAGAACAGAAGAATTAAATAGAGCAGCATTGGCAGAACAGAAAAATTAAATAGAGCATAATGGGTAGTATAAAAGAATTAAATAGACCAGCATGGGCAGAACAGAAGAATTAAATAGAACAGAATGGCCAGAACGGAAGAATTAAATAGAGCAACAATGGCATAACAGAATAATTAAATAGAGAAGCATGGGCAGAACAGAAGAATTAAATAGAGCATCATGGGCAGAACAGAAGAATTAAATAGAGCAGAATGGGCAGAACAGTTGAATTAATAGAGCAGAATTGGAATAATAGTAGAATTTAATAGCGCAGCACGTGCAGAATAGTAGAATTAAATAGAGAAGCATGGGCAGAAAAGTGAAATTAAATAGAGCAGCATGGGCAGACTAGCAGATTAAATAGAGTAGCATGGGCATAACAGTAGAATTAAATAGAGCAGCATGGACAGCATGGGCAGAATAGTAGATTAAATAGAGCAGCATTGGCAGAATATTAGCATTAAATAGACCAGCGTGGGCAGAATAGTAGATTAAATAGAGCAGCATGGGCAGAATAGTAGATTAAATAGAGCAACATGGGTAGAACAGTAGAATTAAATAGAGCAGTATCAGCAGAATAGTAAATTAAACAGAGCAGCATTGGAAGAAGAGTAGATTAAATAGAGCAGCATGGGCAGAATAGTAGATTAAATAGAGCAGCATGGGCAGAACAGAAGAATTAAATATAGCAGAATGGGTAGAATAGTAGATTAAATAGAGCAGCATGGGCAGAATAGTAGATTAAATAGAGCAGTATGGGCAGAATAGTAAATTAAATAGACCAGCATGGGCAGAACAGTAGAATTAAATACAGCGGCATGGGCAGAATAGTAGATTAAATAGAGCAGCATGGGCAGAACAGAAGAATTAAATATAACATAATGGGTAGAACAGTAGATTAAATAGAGCAGCATGGGCAGAGTAGTATATTAAATAGAGCAGCATGGGCAGAATAGTAGATTAAACAGAGCAGCATGGGCAGAATAGTAGATTAAATATAGCAGCATGGGCAGAATAGTAGATTAAATAGCGAATCATGGGCAGAACAGTAGAATTAAATAGAAAAGCATGGGCAGAATAGTAGATTAAATAAAGCAGCATAGGCAGAATAGTAGAATTAAATAGAGTAGCAAGGGCAGAACAGAAGAATTAAATAGAGTAGCAAGGGCAGAACAGAAGAATTAAATAGAGCAGCATGGGCAGAATAGTAGATTAAATATAGCAGCATGGGCAGAACAGAAGAATTAAATATAGCAGAATGGATAGAATAGTAGAATTAAATAGAGCAGAATGGGCAGAATGGGCAGAATGGGCAGAATAGTAGAATCAAATGCATGGGCAGAACAGAAAAATTAAATAGAGCAGCATGGGCAGAATAGTAGATTAAATAAAGAAAAATGGGTAGAATAGTAGAATTAAATATAGCAGAACGGGCAGAATAGTAGAATTAAATAGAGCAGCATTGGCAGAACAGAAACATTAAATAGAGCAGCATGGGCAGAATAGTAGATTAAATATAGCAGAACGGGCAGAATAGTAGAATTAAATAGAGCAGCATTGGCAGAATAGAACAATTACATATAGCAGAATGGGCAGAACGGAAGAATTAAATATAGCGGCATGGGCAGAATAGTAGATTAAATAGAGCAGCATGGGCAGAACAGAAGAATTAAACATAACATAATGGGTAGAACAGTAGATTAAATAGAGCAGCATGGGCAGAGTAGTAGATTAAATAGAGCAGCATGGGCAGAATAGTAGATTAAACAGAGCAGCATGGGCAGAATAGTAGATTAAATAGAGCAGCATGGGCAGAATAGTAGATTAAATAGCTTTTCATGGGCAGAACAGTAGAATTAAATAGAAAAGCATGGGCAGAATAGTAGATTAAATAAAGCAGCATAGGCAGAATAGTAGAATTAAATAGAGTAGCAAGGGCAGAACAGAAGAATTAAATAGAGTAGCAAGGGCAGAACAGAAGAATTAAATAGAGCAGCATGGGCAGAATAGTAGATTAAATATAGCAGCATGGGCAGAACAGAAGAATTAAATATAGCAGAATGGATAGAATAGTAGAATTAAATAGAGCAGAATGGGCAGAATGGGCAGAATGGGCAGAATAGTAGAATCAAATGCATGGGCAGAACAGAAAAATTAAATAGAGCAGCATGGGCAGAATAGTAGATTAAATAAAGAAAAATGGGTAGAATAGTAGAATTAAATATAGCAGAACGGGCAGAATAGTAGAATTAAATAGAGCAGCATTGGCAGAACAGAAACATTAAATAGAGCAGCATGGGCAGAATAGTAGATTAAATATAGCAGAACGGGCAGAATAGTAGAATTAAATAGAGCAGCATGGGCAGAATAGAACAATTACATATAGCAGAATGGGCAGAACGGAAGAATTAAATATAGCAGAATGGGCAGAACAGTAGTATTAAATAGAGCAGAATGGACAGAACAGTATAATTAAATATAGAGCAGCATGGGAAGAACAGTAGAATTAAATAGAGCAGAATGGGCGGAACAGTTGAATTAAATAGAGCAGCATGGGCAGAAAGGAAGAAGTAAATATAGCAGCATTGGCAGAATAGAATAATTAAATAGAACAGCATGGGAAGAACAGAATAATTAAATAGAGCAGCACTGGGAAAACATTAGAATTAAATAGAGCAACTCAAAACGTAATATTGAATGAATGAATGAATGAATGAATGAATGAATGGTGTTACGGCAAGTCTGTATGAAAAAAAGAAACAAATGAAACAGTAAGTTATCAAAATGAGTGTAGAACAATATTGGTAAAAACTATTTAGAAATAAAGGAAGATGTGATAAAAGTATTAACTATGCATATGTAGATCCACAAATGTCCGTCAGCAATGTACAAACAAGTAAATGGAAGAATAACAACATTACAATAAAGTATACAGTCTGATTTCTATTAAGAATTCTAAAAAGACTGAGATCAGTTGTATCAAATAATTTTTTCATATTATTAACTTGGTAGTATGGACAAAAGTCCACACAATCTAGCAAAATATATATTTGACAGTTGCGGCGCCAAACAGGGTATACATTCTGGCAATAGCTCACCTTGTAATAAATACGAACGAGTATAACGTGGATGCCCTATTCTGCATCGGCCTAAAACAATTTGAATATATACTGGCTGGAATTCACTCGTATCTTATGCA
>JAWPHD010017303.1:0-45250 GCA_037043455.1 Cyrtodaria siliqua | reverse complement strand
TATTGACTGTCACGTTGATTAAATGATTAAATTGGTTCATTGGTTTAACTGCATTTGAGACTTCTTTTGAGTAATGCATAATTATATAGGTGTGCGGAATAACCTTTTAATTGTCCGATCTTTGCGTTTTCAGGTTGTTTTGAAACAACTTCTACATTCATCTACTCTTTAAACAACACAATCAGATGAAAGTCTGTCTGATTCATTGCAAAACCCAAATCTATTTCGGACAACAGATATCAACAAATAAATGTATGTTATTTTTAAGAAGCGTAATATAACGAAATAAATTAATATAAACATTACTATCAGCATACATATTAGTTTAGGTAATATTATGTAACTAACTTCTTTTATAGTGACGTGCTTCAAACACATCGTAAGATCCTTGACATGTGTATTAGACTTGTTAAACAGTTTATCAAATTAGGTTATGACTCTCTCCTTTTGCATTGAACTGAATGTATAGTGGTTAACCCATTTGGTCGTGCGATGTCCGGACGGATTGTAGACGTCTACCTAAATCATGAAAGAAAGGTAACTTTTGATGTTTGTCTTCAATCTTGTCTTAACATGCCTTAAATTGTTTATTAGTTTGTTGCTCTGGCTTTTGCCAAATCATTCATTGATTGTGGCTTTCTGTGCTTTGTTTTGTATTCATACATGATCCTCTTTGTGCTATACTTATATTAACTATTAATCCTGTCTTGTTTGTTAGAGGATATAACCTGGTTGGGATTCTTTTTATGTGCACTCCTTGTTTGATTGGAATGACACATACTAATGAGGTTTGGTGCACCTTTGAACCTGATTCAAATCCTAGCGACTATTTCACAGAATAAATCATCACAAACTATTGCATTTGATATAATATTCAACTGGAGACCAAAAAAACGTATATATTTTTGTTGTAGACTTTTTGCGTAAATTTAAAGAAATCTCTCATTTGGAAACACATTCAAAATATTTCATTTGCACGTTTAAATCCACTGTCCGTTTTCACAGTCCTTCTGTTACATAACGTGTGTTTTCTTACAATAATGATTATCTGTTTATAATGAAACGCTGACTATTGATAATACGATGACCTTAATAATAACATATTTACTGTTGATAACTAAGTGTGGTTCTTAAGTTAAAGTAGTATTGGTATTAATTTCTAGGCTATTTTAAATTCGAAATGTAGAATAATACGCTCACTTCTAGGCTTAATACACAATCTTCTCAAGAACCGCTCTATAGATTGTGACATTTGTTTTAGAATTGATTAATAGGACCTAGTACATTAAGTTTGTTTGTGTGTTTTATCCGGGAAAACGGTACCACCTCGGGATCCAGTGTTTGCTTATAGAACTATCATATGTTGTACGTCAACTTGTCCACTTTGAAACGTGTTGGAAATGACGTTATCTTAACAATTATATACAATTTATCGCTGTTCAAGAGTATTGCAAATTAAATGTATAATATATATTTTAGTAGGCATAAGGTCTTCTGAATATTTCAGGAGAAGTAACTCTTGTCAAAACTAATCTTTAAATAGGCATATAGGAAAAAACCTTAAACAACATTATATATTGCGTGTATTATAATTTATAATCCTCTTGCAAGCCTGTTCAAATGGTGAACCTGGGATTTAATTTGGCCTTGTTACAGAATAATTCTCAGCTTTACATGGTCTATTTTTGTATAGGGGAACATTTAAACAATCTTTTTTACGATCACAAGACATAAAGCTCTCATATATTGCATATATCATTAGCTCCTGGTCTTCTGCAAAGTTTGTTCAATTGACGATTTGACCCTACCCAGTTGGTCACAGTTTTACAGGCTGACTCTTGAATCCAACGTTTGTATATAGTGGCTTATAAGGAAAACGTCTTCTCAAGAACTGGGCATATATTAACAGTGTTTTTACAGAAAGGATCGTTATACACTGTCATGTTTGTTCAAATGAAGTCCTCATAGTGAACAATGGCTCTACTTTTATATGGATGCTTTTGTAATGAAGAGTGCAGCAGGGTAAGTGTGAGGTTTGGTGCACCCTAGAACCTGGTTTAAACCCGCAGCGGCTTTTTTTTTGTCACTGACCGTTCCAAGGCGGTAGCCCTATTGTCAACCCTTTTGTGTTTATGATGTCTTATTTGGTCGTTTGTTCATCTTTAAGTTTTGTTTTTTGTTTGTTTCTTTTTGTGTTTGTTGTTGACTGTCGTCCTTGAATTCTGTTTTCCTGTTCGATTTTTATATCTATATTTATAATCAAACCGAGACTGCAATATTTCGTTTGTATCATGTTCGGCCGTTTCCAATGGTCCACTCTCATACTCTTTTTTACAGAATGAAAAAATGGCAATCGGTTTTTCAAATATAGCGTCATTAATAAAAAAGCCAAAACATGATGTCCACGATGGTACCTTCAGTATTTATCATTGTTATAATTCTGAAGCTTTTTCAGAATATCTTCCCTCGTGTCTTGAAACAAAGTCCAAACTCATCTAAGTTGGGCAAATTATTTAGCAGGGAAAATGATAGTCTTTCCGCAAATGTTACAAATGATGATCCTATACCAGTAGAATTTTCACATGCACTCTTGTATCTCTTCTTTTAAATATATCGGATGGAATGAGGTGGGGGCATGACGTCTAAATTTACTCCCATGTTGATTTTTGTTTTATGGAGTAAATAAATGACAGCTATAATGTTTCATGTGACTTTTAAAAGATAACCTGTTTTACTTTAAATAGATATCTGTTTGTATTATATACTTTCCAGTTTGTGTTTGTTGCTTCCAAGGGATCACATTTTCAGTATTTATTATATTTCACATTTAAAATACCAAAAATGACATAATGATGCTGTTGACCTTGTTAACGTTATTGACGTCATTAACGTCATTGTTTTGGCACATTATGTTTTTTCTGCATAAGTTTCAAAGTTGTGGGTATATAATAAATATAATATTTGTTGTTTTTTCGTGAATATATGATTTCATCATATTTTATTTTCATCTCGAAGTGAGGAAACTTGCATATTTCACTCTCCTGAAAATATGTTTTCTCACTTCTCGTGAAAATAAATCCTATATTCACTCCAGACAAAGAAATATCCTCTATAAATCTAGGGTACACCAAACCCCACTATTTCAATATTGTCATCTCAATAAAACGGGACAGTTTAAATAAAGAAATCTCAGCCAATCAATTTTAAAAGTAATACACTCAAGTGATATGAAAACGCAACACGGGAATTTCCGCTATATATTATATGTACAATATGCTGCTTTTAATCGAATGGTACATGGCTACGTAAGACCTTTCCTTTTCGAAAATATACTAAAACAACAAATAATACAGCAAATAGTATTCCTGCAATGTTTCATTATTCACAGAGTACGCGTTTGGCTCAATCATGTGAGCAAACTTAGGATGCAAAATTTTGCAAACTATTTACATTAGATACAGTACTGAACAAGCTCAATTTTTCGAAGAGCAACTTCAACATTGATGAAGTTCTTGTTACAAAGTGTAGTGTGATTAAAACGTCTACAACATCACAGTTGTGTCCTTTCTCTAGTTAACTGCAACTTTTTTTTAAAAAAACATCTTGGGATTTCTTTGGAATATTATGTGCAATTAAGTGTGCAGTATATACAATATATAGCGGAAATTCCCGTGTTGCGTTTTCATATCACTTGAGTGTATTTTAAAAATTCTGAGGGCATATTATAATAAAATGTTTCCGAAAATTGCTTCCACTACTGTGATCAATATCAAACTTAAATTAGTGACTAACACAAATGTGTGAGGCCAAATTGCGATCAGAATACCATCCATTATGAACCTACTATATCTTGAAAACAGTGATTTGCACGGCAACCGTCCCTATCATCAGGTAGGATTCCCCTCTCATAAAGTTTTTCGTCGGTTATATTACAACACTCTCCTGGGGTGCGCCGAGTTGATCAGACTCAGCCAAGAACAGGTTAGCTGTTCCATCGCTCGTCTCTCGTCTCTCTTTCGCCACAACCAATGTTAGGCTTCCTCAGCCTTCTTGCCTACCTTGATAGCCAATGTTCTGCGGCTGGATCCTGGTATTCCAATGACTCCAAATGCACGCCAAAAGGACTGCGCTGCAAAGCCTCGGCAACTATTCTCCACAGGGAGAGTCCAACCGCTCTTCTGGTACTCTTGAATAAATGGCTAATATTTAGCCATCTTTGTGTCATGGGCTTCTTCCATCCTGACTTCGACTTAAACCAGTGCTTGATGCCCTTTGACAAAATCACAATAACGGGCCTAAAATTGGTTGCAGTGATCTCCCTTGGAAACCTTAACTGCTGTTTCAGATCTGCCTACATCTCCCAAATCCTGTGCTGTTGTCAAGATGCCAAATGTTTGCTCACTTGTTGTTGTGCTTTTCCACTCTTCACAAAGAATTTTGGTCTTGCTTGCACTTGTAGTTTCCTTCTCCTGGCTATATCCAGACTTGCAGCTTTCTCAGCCAGTACTTGATCATGGCGCCAACGGTAACGGCAGAACTACTTTGTCAGAGCTACTCTGTCAGAGCTGCTTTGCAAGATGACAATACATCCTCTAAGTTCTTAAGTCTCCGCAAAGCTTGCAAGTTATGTCATTCATCTCCGTGTATTGAAATTTGTTGATGTGAGAAGAACGTCATACACTGAACGTGAAACTAAGGTTCAGGGCCTCCATCTTCCAAATCTCGCCCCAAGACACATTCCTTGTCCTTGCCTCTTCCCACCGTAGCCAAACTGCCTGCTTCTTCATTCCCATCGTCTTCGCATGACGGTCGTCTTTTACTAAACGGACGGATCATGACTAGACTTCCCTTTGTATTTGATGTTTGCCACGTGTGCCTCTTCAGATTTCCCAGTCCAAGTCTCTCTTCTGCTATTATACCTACGATGTGTCTGTGTTTAAGTCTGGACTCAGCTTCTTCAACTGCCTTGGTTGCCACCCATTTTCTTCCAGTCCGCTCCGCTTCTGCGGCCCCTTTCACCTTCTCGTCTGCATTGTCTTTCAGCATCATGAACCGTCTGGCCTTGGTCACTTTGAATTCTTCTGTTATTGACGTCAGTGGCATCTGAAGCTTGCTTCCTGTGCTATATAACCCGATGCTGCTAAAAGTCCTTGATACTCCCATCCAACGACGGAGACTTCTGTTGAAAATTATGTCGGCTGCTTCCACAGTGGTTAATGGAACTTCATATACTAGTAGTGGCCAAAGAATTATAGGCAGCACTCCGTGTTGATAGCACCAGGCCTTGTACTTTCCCGGGAGTCCACTCTTGTCTGTGGATTCCATCCATGTTTTTGGCTTGTTCAGTCATTTCTACCAAGCTGTCGCGGTCATTTAAGGAATCGTGGAACCACTTGCCAAGACTCTTAACTGGCTGTTCACTAACTGTTGGTATCACTTCTTTTATTTTGAATCTGTATCTGTCTTGGACCTTCCCCTTCTTCAAGACGGGACTTCTAGATTTTTCCGGCTTGAACTTCATCCTGGCCCAGTCGATAAGCTCTAGCAACCATCTTCCTTTTGAAACTGATTTGGATGTTATGGACATGTCATCCATGAATGCCCTTGTTGGAGGCTGTCGGATACCATAAAACAGTATTGGTCCTCGACTCATCCTTTCTGATGACTTCACAAGGAGTTCATAGTATCCGAAAAGATTACCACTCAGATGATACACCCCGTCACGATGCCAACTTCTAATCGCTCCCATGCTGTTTCGAAGTACGATACGGTGAAGCGAAATTTAAAGTTGTCAAAGTAATGTTGCAGCTTGTCTCTGAATCATCTGGTATATGATACGGCTTAATTGTATGTACTATTGGCATTTTAAATATTGAGTTCTGCTCAACCCGGGGCTGAAGGGCGTGAACGGTTGCATGCATTTTTCATTATCGTTCATGAACCGTCTCTATCAAACCGAGACTGCAATATGTTTTGTATTTATTGTGTTCGACGATTTCTAAATTTTTCCTTTCATACTTTTTTTTATATATAAGTGTGGTGGCGGTAAAACGTCTCCCTGTGCTTTTAATCAGAACTGTTATTCATTCCGATCTTTGAAGATCGCTGAGCCCGATATTTACAGATATCGGTTATACATTCTCAAAAAGTTCTGATTGTTACTTGAATTTCGAATAGGTGGTTCCACTACTCCAGCCTTTAAAGATTCTGAGTATTGTTTAATCACTCTTAGGATATGTTGCCTGCTTTTTAATTTAGTACTTTGACTGTTAGCTGTGATACGCAGGCTTCGTAACCTCTGCTCCCAGCTAAATTCCATTTTGTTTATTCCGCCCTTTGTTTTCTCCTTTAGAGCAACGCGTTTTGTTAGAAATTGGGACCATACGCCACTGACCATGAAATGGTGTGAAACTACTTTTTTGAAGGTTCCCTGTTCACCTTCATATGCATACCATCTTCGGGATGGCTCAAATTTATGTACTATGAGTTCTGCTCAACCCGGGGCTAGAGGGAGTGAACTGTTGCAAGCACTTTTCACTACCACTCATGAACAGTCTCAATCAAACCGAGACTGCAATCTTTTTTGTATTTATTCTGTTCGACGATTCCCAAATTTCTCCTTTCATACTGTTTTACTAATTTGTGTGGAATGCTATGTGGAATGCTGCTGTAATTATAATTTACTATTGATATTTCAGGAACGTGTTTAATGCCATTATCTGGCGATGGATGGAAACCACCCAAAACAAGACTGAACATCGAGATATTCACGCGGCGGCTGTAGGTCAACGTTCTCCAAGAAAAACTACGATAATAACTAATCAAGGTTTCATCAAGCCAGATGATCTGATGGACGCTTTAAGAAGACATTATACCGTATGAAACACAACGATTCGTTTTTGCCCTACCAAAATGTATCTGCGTTTTGGCATCATATTAGAAAGCGACCAGAACAACGGTAAAGTTGTATTTACATGTATGGTTAAAAGTAGGGTTTTAGTTCAAAGACAACACACCCGTTTTAGCTATACCTATTTAAAAACGACCCTAGCACCGGCTTGTTCTACATTGAAGTCACAATAATTGGATTGAAAATCCTAAAGGACCACTAAAGTAATGACACTACTGATTCATAATAATGGGGACGGTCAAATGCAGCACTAAGCGAACGCTTCTTACGGATGGCAGGAGGTATACAGTAATGGCTATATCCAGGAAATACGAGGTGGTCTGCCACTACCACAAAAACAATCGACCGTCATATATGGCCTAACATGTGCTATATATGACGCAAACACCATTCAAATACATATTTAATGCATTTAAGCACAACTAGTCAAAACCTTTCCAGGTTATATTACACATGTGTACTTACAATATAATATGAAAGGGGATGAATATACCAGGGACAATGCGAGCAAAACTCACTGATAGCTTGTCGAAAGGACGTCCCAGATAAAACAGCAGCATAGAGGACAATAAGTTAGCCACAAGATGTAAAAACTTACACACATTATTAAGTGTAGCTAAATACACTTTTAGGCATCATAGAAGCTCAGCAAAACCATTTGCAAACGACATCCATCTAAGCATGATGAACTCGTTTGGAATCGATTTAAATCGACGAATTGATGATGATGAAATTGTATTTAATAGATGTAAAACCTTCCAAATATATCTATATGCATTAAACTTTTTATCTTATTTGTACAATTTAAGTAATCTTTAACATTATGATGTGTTTTGTCTTGCTTTGAATGGTTTAAACGTATGGTAAATACAACTTCACGAGTCATATAAATGTACATATAGCACAACTAACCATTTCGCTGCCACAGCCACATTGAGTTTTACGACCAGTGTAAACCCAGATCAACCTGCACATCATGTGCACGCTGATTAGAGTTTACACTGTTCGCTACTCAGTGAGAATGCTTTCTATAACACTTTATATATAAAATATCTCCAGAAGATTTGAATTAAAATTTTAGCAGACGACATTTTAAACTTGGCGGCGAAAGGTCTAATGGTTTAAGCTGTGCTTTCGTTTTATTATAAAAATAGCGTTTCCGATATACAAGTAACAGCTTCTGTTTAGTCATAAATTGTATTGGTATCAGTACGAGATTTTCAGCATGATTTTCTACCGTAGTTTTGGTGTACTCAATTTATTGTACATGTTTAAACTGCTACACTTCTAAAGATTTACATCCGTTTCGATATGTTAATATATTTCATCATGATACAATTAAGCTTTTATATTACATTTAATATTTGCTAGACAACCCGTGTTATATGGGTTAAGGACATATTTCCCAAATCTAATTGATCATTGAGAAGGCATAGAAAAAAGAGTATGATAATGGACCTTTGGAAACGGCCGAGCACGACACATACGAAATATTGCAGTCTCGGTTTGATTGATACTGTTCATGAGCGGTAGTGAAATATGCTAGCTACCGCTCACGCCCTCTAGCCCCGGGTTGAGCAGAACTCAATATTCATAAAATCAACAGCACAACATTTTAACCATCCCGAAGATGGCATGCATATGGCGGTGGACATGGAGTTGACGTCTTCCCCATGTCGTACGGCGTATGGTCCCAGTATCTAATAAAATGAAATGCCCCGAAGAGCGAAATAAACACAATGGAATTTAGTTGGGAGCAGCGGTTATGAAGCCTGCGTATAAAAAGCAGACAACATATCCTATGAGTGGTTAAACAATACCTAGAGCCTTTTATCGGCCGGAGTAGTAAAGCTGGCTTTATTTCCTTCTAACATGCTGCATGACCGGTTTGCTCAGGTATATAAACTGAGGTCCGAGTCAAGTTTCCTCTATGGAAAGCATAGGTACATTGAACAGTATCTGGGCATAGCAGTATATAATACTTCAAACTTTACTTTTATGAAGAAAAAAATAGCAAATTAACAAGTAAGCTGTAGTAAATACAACATTTTGTTGATAATTTATTGTTTATGTGTAATATGACTCCTATGGAAAATACAAAATTCATACACTGTCTAGCTGAATATGCGGTGCTTCGGTCAAACACTTCTGAAAATTGAATGAAACTCTTGATATCAACATGGGATTTTCTGTATCATCTGTCTTTTACACTGCAGATGTATGCTAAAGCAAGGAAAACACTATTTTTTAAATTACAATTTGCCTAAAATGGATAAAAAATATTTTCTCTTTTCCCTTTGTCTCTATGTATTGAGCTTTCAGTGCAGATATAGAGGTGTAAGCCGTGGTAGACTTATTTGCCTTTACCGCTTCCAGATTGTCACGTTTGTAAATGACAGAGAACCTTCCTTCGACAGACTATCATTTGGCGTCGGTGTCTCTCGTTTCTAGACGTAGCAAGGGCAATGTACGGGTCAGATACTCACTGACGAAAATTCCGGATCCTTTGAACCATTTTGCAATACGGAGATATTGCTCTTCAACTAAGTTTGGCTTACAATATGCTTATTTATACAATCATTAAATATGCTTTCGTGACAGACTGTAATGTATTTAATGATGACGATCTAATAGATTCGATCGACCTCAGAAAGGCTTCGACTTAGTAGACCATGATTTACCAAGAGGCTTAAACCTGATACATTCGTATTCGCGTTAGCTGGTAACTAGTTGAATCGTAGTTATCTTGCTGGATCCAGACTCAGTTCAAATACAAATACTTTCTCAAATATGTACCGAGTAGTATATAGGCTCAAATGTTTTACTGGAAACTTGTGTTGGTTAAGTCCATGAGTGAAAAACTATATGACAGAATATATGACATTTATAGCACCTCGAGGATTTGACAGACTAAATGAAACCGAGTCTGCTATTTTTCTTTCTTGTTTGTGTTTATTGCTACCAAAGAATCTCCTTTTCAGTATTGATTGACATTCACACTGGCGTTTGTTTAGTGCTATGTGGCGGCTGTAAAAATTCTCTCCGACTATAAATCTGTAGTGTTATAACTTACTGGTCTATTGGATACCGCTTGCTGAATACCGATTAAGCCGATGATAGGCTTGTTAGATGTGTTGCACCTTACATTACCTCTCATGAACAACCTCAATAAAAACGAGTCTGATACTTTTCTCTCTTGTTTGTGTTTGCTGCTACCAAGGGATCCCCTTTTTCAGTATTTGTGTACAATGCCCTAGAAGCTAACCTTGACCGATGATGTTTCGTGCACTTCAAATTTTATTTATATTACTCAAAATTTGCTAAAGATCACTGTTTTGCTGTCTAACTTTCTTGCTGAAATAAATAGCATTATTTCTATTTTACATGAAATTATTTAGGGCAGTGTATCATCATGTGATCTCACGATTTGATTCAAATTGTGGAATTGTTGAAGTATCAATGAAATTAATATCGTTACTGTGAAATAATTTCTAATAAAATTGTATGGAAAAATAAAAGTGATCCTTAGCACATTTTAAGTTAGTATATTACGAAATGAAAACAAATCTCAGGCTATTGTTATTAGGCTCAGGGAAAATACTTATTAGTATCCTGATAATATCTGTATGCGTTGTTGTAATATACGAGTTACATCTGTTGAAATAAAATATTAAAATTAAACAAGAGGCTTAATGTTTGGGTCGTTCCTATAATATGTGCAAACGACCTTGCTGAATACATAACACATAATGCTAGTGGCGATATGTTTGCAGTCAGCAGTATGATAAAGATATATTACCATATTTATATATAAAAAGTAAGTTAAGTAGAATCATACACTGCTTAAAATGTACGCAATTAGTGCCTCTTCATATATAATTACATTCAATTCAGATAATAAAAAAATGTGTGTTAATAACAACAACAGAATTTCTAAACGCAGTTTATTGACTTACAATAATAAATATATTAAAAAACAACAATAAAAAAACAACAACACACATGTGGAAAATGTCTCGGATTGATCAAGACGTAAATGTATAATGGGATTAACATGTCTGAGTTGTACGTAAGAATTACGTGGTCCGAGTATTAATTTTCATACCCTATCCAACTGCTTCTCCAAAAAGCGAAAACGAGATTGGTCGGGGTATGAAATAAAACCTTAATTTCGGCTTAAACTATTTGCATATTGTAACATTAAAACATTAAATATGTAATTTTGAACAGGTTATCGTATTTTTTTCAGTAAAAAATGTTTTTTAACGTTTATTATTGTCGAAATATCCGTTATAAATTCAACAGATTGAATTTACAGACAAGGAAATCATTTAAAAAAATAGTTACTCTTATGTTTTAAAGCGTATTAACACTAAACTCGTTTTTATATTTATCTTCAATGAATTGTGCTTTTCAAAGTTAAACAAGTACTCCCAAATGTAAGAAATATAAATAAATAAACAACAGTTTTTTGTTATGAATGATTGTTGTTTTACAGCACTTCGACTCATAAATAGGTCTGCATGTGTTGTATATTAGTTGTATAGTATCTATAGAAATGTAAGAAATACAAATAAATAAACAAAATTGTTTTGTCATGAATGAATGACTAGTGCTTTACGACACGTCGACACATAAATAGGTCAGTATTGTGCGCGAAAATTGATGTAAATGAGATTATTAAAAATGTATAGGTAAAACTATCGACAAATGAGGGGTAATAAGGTAAAAATCTTAACTATGTATATGAAAGTAAAAAACATTAAAACCGAACAACAGACGTGTAAACAGGCAATGCACTTTCTTTTTTATGAAAACTAGAAAGAGATGGATATAGATTATGTTCCCCTCCAATTCCTAGTTCTTCTTCTAATTAGTACAATAGTTTGTAAACCAACTCTGATATATATATATATATATATAAACGTTAATTTCCATTATACTGTCTTATTAAAACAAAATAGCTGAAGACTAAGGTTTATCAAACCAACCATACTGGCATACAATCAATTTCATGTTTGTAAAGTTTGTTAAATACGGAACAAAACACCCTTACAATGAAAGCTGTATAACGGGTTGATGCTAATCTTGACAAATGACTTTATTGTACATTTTAAAATATTAACTGATTATAATTAACCAAGCTTTTATCAGATAAATATACAAATAATGAACCATGTTAGATCCGCGACAAGCATCATCTTGTTTATAAAACGCATGACACACTTTAAGCACACACACGAAATCGAAACTAAAAGTGACAATTCAATAAACATATCTTTCCACACGTGTATGAGTTCACAAAAAGTTTTCCCAACTTAGGACAGAGTGAACTAAACTAATTATAAACATCAATAATTGTAACTGAGACAGATGTATAATAGAATAAATAAAAAACAGGAAATGTGTCCACGGGACACGGTGGCCCAACTCTTCTGCATTTCGACTGGATTGTAAGAAAATAATGCATTACTTTCATTGAAGAAGGTAATGTTGCCTTCGAAGGAGGTATTGTATTTTACTGAAAAAGCATTGTTTTAATTGAAGGCATTGTTTTCATTACAAATGCGTTGTTTTATTCGAAGAAGGCATTGCTTTCATTACAAAGGCGTTGTTTTAATCAAAGAAGTCATTGTTGCTTTCATTCAAACAATGCGTCGTTTTGGGTGCCAGTCATTGCTCTTTGTGTTCTCTAGTATAAACAAGAATATACAACTGTAATTTGTTTTTATTGAAACATGTAGTGCTTGTGTTGTTGGATCTATGATTGAAGTTTAATGAGTATGGAGCTATCCCCACCGGACGTTTTGCCACTGACGGTTCCAAGGCGGTACCGCTATGGACAACATTTATATGTGTGTGGTGTTGCGCACATCTATGTATTCATGTAATTGCTGTTTGTTTTGAATGGGTATTTTTGGATGGCAGAGTCCTCATTTATGAATTAATATATTGCACATACGTGGAACCAATATTGACAATACCATATTTCCATTCATTCCTGACATAATTGCTGTACATATATATTCAAACAATACACACATATTATAAAATACTAAACCGAATGAAATATAAACACTTAGTTTAATTAAAAAAAGAAATTCTTAGTTTATGACGTACACAATTCAAAAAAAAAAGTATTAAAGCACGATCACTTACAAGTTTTGATAGTACATGTTTACAAAGCTTAGACCAACTGTTATTCATAATTTTGATAAAGCATCATCAAAATCAACTGACCAATCACTGACCAGAAATTTGACACACCTCTACATTCTGGTAGGTGATAGACTCGGTCTTTATCCTCGATGTTCAACCAAGTTTACTGTTAAAATTAAGGTATTTACAGTGTGATAATTTTAAAATCCTGCATATTTCATGGACATTTTTCATGATTTGGTTACTGTGACCTTAACTGCATTGTTTTAACATGGGTATTATTTATGTTAAGTTCCAATGTTGTAGGTCTTACAGTTACAAGCTTCAGTGGGGAAGTGTTTCTCGGGATTCTGTCATTGTCATGTCAATGTAATCTTGATGACCTACTGAACCCAAAACCAATAGGCTTTCTCCTCTCACCATATAATGCGATGAAAAATGCATATAATGTCAGATGTATTGCATATAATGAAACGTGCACTGCACATAATGGCGAATGTTCTGAACATAATGACGCGACCTTGTAAGTGCTATACTCATGGAGTTACTGTTTGGAATATTAAGTCCAAAAGCAGTCAATGCGACCTTGACATATGACCTTGTGTCACCATAAGCAACATGTTCGTCCTCTGACCTAGGGTATTGTACCTACGAAGTTCATGAGTGTTGATGTAGGGTTCTGAAGTTATCGCTCGGAATGCGTATTTCCATATAAGGTCATATTGACCGTTGACTTTCTGATCCTAAATACAACATAGGGTTCCTGTTATCACCGAGGGCAATGTAACTATAATGTTCAATGAGTTTGGGAGTTGTGGCCTTGAAATCATCGCGCGGAATGTGTATTTCCATATAAGGTCTTCGTGAACTTGACTTTGACCTACTGACCCCCAAAATAACAGTTCCTTCTCTCAACAAGGGTATCGAAGTTGCATGAGTATGCGCATAATGATTATGGTTTAGAAGCGATCGTAAAGAATGCGTATTTCCAAAGAAGGTCATAGGATATTGACCTAATGACCCCAAATACAAACGGTTTCACCCAGAGCCAGAGCAATGTATGCAGTTTCGTGAGGATTAGTGCTGTGGTTTTGAAGTTATCGCATACGTATTTGTCGACCTTTAAATGTGACCTACTGACCTAAATACAAAACGATTCATCCTTTCACTAAGGACAATGTATCTATTAAGTTTCAATAGTTTGTGTATTGTGGTTTCGAAGATATCCCATGGAATGTGTATTTTCACATAAGGTTATCATGACCTTGAACTTTGACTGACCCCCAAACTAATAGGATACCTTCTCTCACCAAGGGAAATGTACTCATGCAGTTTCATAAGTGTGGGTGTAATGATTTTGAAACTGTCACGCAGCATACTTATTTCCATATAAGGTCATGGCGACGAGCGTAAGAAGGTACGTGAGTACGGTTGGATGGACAAAGCCATACCATAGGTATACGTCCCGTTTTTCAAACGGTCGTATAAAAATCAAATATGACAATAAAAAAACGTATTTCGAAAAAAATATCAAACTAACAACACTAAATTCCTCTACACCACCCAAGCATGATGGTGCTTAAAAAGCTTAAAGTGACACACGGCAACATTGTTGTTTAAAAACTCACGGCGTCCCGTTACTTTTCTACATAAACTGCATTTGTTCAATCATTAAGCAATTTATTAGAATATTATTTACTGTCATTATATTGCACCAACAATATATGTAAACCTATAGCAGAAAAGGAAAAAAAATGAAAACTCAAAAGTGTATTTAAGTATATTATACAAGCAAATTTAAAGTCAATATGGTACTGCATAAATAAATCGTTTGTTTGTTTGTTTGTTTGTTTGTTTGTTTGTATGGCGTTTAACGTCATTTTCAACACATGTAAGGTTATATATGACGGTCGATTTTGTTTTGTGGTGGAGGCAGACCACCCACTTTTCCTGGGTAGAACCAGTACTGTACACCTCCCGCCATCCGTAATAATCGACACTTCCTCACTTACAAGTCGAGCTCCCAGTGGGAATCGAACCCGCAGCGGTGAGATATAAATAAATCGAGACGCTGAGTTTAGTGATTGATGCTCTTGATGCCGTGTGTCCTTTTAAAGTAACGTCAGACAATCACTGACAGCGATTTCAGTTGACATGAAGCCTTTAATTGCTTTCAAAGCTGATGGTGCTGGCAAACCCGTCCATATTGGTGTTCTCGTCAGTATGAAATTAAACGAACATCTGTGGGCCCGAGCTTTTGTAAGTACGTTCTTTGTAAAGCAAACCACAAACCCTGCAAAAGTTTGAAACAAATTACCTGCAATGCACGGAAAAGTAAATCGTTATATAGTATATACTCTGTGAAATAAGTGTATCAGTTAAATAACATGGTAAATCCTATTGGACATCTGTAAGGTTTTGTGCCGCAGTGGTCATGCTTAATATAATAAGCATGTTATATTTTTTCTAAATAAAGGCAGGCAATTTTAAAATTTAAAGAAAATAATCCGTCAAATAACGGCAATATTACATAGATTTCGTGTTTCTTTTTTAGCGATAAGCAAGGGTGAACAAAACATGTTTACTAATACTAATAACAATTCATTTGGCATAAACAGTTATAGGGTCGGCTTATTAAAACGAGGTTCGTTCGGGCAACCAGAGAAAAACATATTTTTTTTGTTGGCCTAATTTCTTTGATTAAGCCAAATATGTGCGGCTTTAAATTAAAATACCGCTTAAACCGGTCTAGGGGATGCGGAAAGTGTTGAACCGTACATTACCTCTCATGAACAGAAGTATTACAAGCTTTATCTGTAAGTGAATTAGATTGAAATTGGGTTGGCTGAGACAATTACCTTTAACAATCATTATCGATCGAGTATTGATCCGTTAATATTTCCACTTCCACTTGATACGGACGCATCTGATTGATCAAAACATTCCGCCTCGATCCCAGATAGTGAAAGGTTGTGCCAGAGAATTTACAAAGAATACTGTTGTGATTCTATGACAAGCGAGAATGTCAAATAATTGTAGTATTATATTGACAAGCAAGTATTTGAAATGGTGTACGAACACAATCTGACTTACATTCCCAAACGTTGACTTGCATCTGTTGGTCCGTCATAGACTAGCACATAATCATAACATGACGGGCAATTCGATTGACCTTGGCTGGTACATAAGCTGCCGTCCTCGATGTGGATGTTGTAAAATCGTATCTAGTAGTACAAATATATAGTTAGTTTGTGTTCGATTGAGATTCAATGCATCATTTATGTTTGTGTACTGTGTATTTCGACTGGCGCTGTTTTTTTTGGGTTCATAGATAAGCTGAAGTCATATAATTTCTTTGGTCAGATGATAACAGTTGTTCCACACGAACTGTCAACACCTTAGTTTTGCAACTTCAAAACCTTGGTTTTGCAACTTCAAAACCTTGGTTTTGCAACTGTCAAAACCTTAGTTTTGCAACTGTCAAAACCTTGGTTTTGCAACTGTCAAAACCTTGGTTTTGCCGTATATAAACACTTATTGGCAATTGACGTCTGGTTCTCTTGAATTACTCCCTAAATTAAAACTCTTCCAATTGTTCACTTAACACGTCTACCAAACGCTCTCATGGTGCTGACGTCTGCACCGTTAGAACGCCCCTTTTTGATGTAAACAAGGTATGTTGTCACCTTTATTTGCGTATAATTTCTTTTCAAAGCGTTTAATAAAAAGTCAAAGACAGACGTTCAACCTCTTTGTGAAAGGTCTTAATCCACACCAAATACCCTAACAGAACGTGCAGTAGTATTTTAGATGTTACTTTTGACGGGTCATGAAGTAAAAGTGCATGCACACGTAAACAAAAGTGGTAATTTTTATTGATAAAACGCTTCTTGTCACATATGTTGCCATTACAACGTAAAAGTGTCATGAATCAAAGGAACTTACGCAAGTTTGTGTGCTTAGACAGTCGAATTAACACAAATGATGTCCAAAATGCATCGGTGGTGCATTAGAGTGACCGGTGCTGCATTAGAGCTATGGAATTAAGAAAGATTTTTCTTTTTCTTTTTAAGACACTACTACGGACGAAAGATCCGTCTCTCCTGAGGTAGTTGTGTCTACTCTGTTGTGAGTCGTGAGTCAGAATATAAACCACTATCTCAGAGGTTATTTATCTAATATAGCAGACCCCGCCCCAATCCACACCAATACTCCCTCCCCCACACCCACATCACTCCAAGTTCTTTTCCAAATTAAGGTCAATAAAATCCCTGACCAGCCACATCATCCCCTCCCTACCGCCGCCTCCCTCACGACGCCGAAAAAGCCGAATTAACACAAATGCTGTCCAAAATGCATTGGTGCTGCAGTAGAGTGCCCGGTGCTGTATTAGAGCGACAGTGCTGCATGCATTAGGGCTATATGGAATTGAGAAAGATCTTTCTTTTTCAGTTAATGCTACAGACGAATAATATATCTCCGCAATGCTAGTTATGTCAACTCGACGTTAGATTCTTACTGCAAATAGTGAGGACTAGCTCAATCCAAAATATTATACTTAATTCCATTTTTCTCTTTTCTGACTAACGACTAGGTATGTCTCCTTTCCAATTTTAAAGAAGTGAGAGGAATATTGGTTGGCCTTTTACATTTACATCATGTTTCGGGGAATATTTTCAGTATTAGGCTATAAGTAATACATCACTATTTATTATATACCTAAAGAATTTGTATTCCCAACAACATGTCTATGATGTAAATGTAAAATCGTTTTAATAGTGTTCCTGCCATTTAGTATACAAAAGTTCGTATTTATAAGAAAAATGAGAGAATAGCCATATGCATTCACGGAGAAATTGATGACCCCTTTTACATTTACATCATGTTCAACAAGCATGAAATCTGCTGGAGGATCTCTAGTTCGAATTAAACTTTTCTCAACAATGCAAGCACTCAATTTAAGTATTTATTAGGTCATTGTTAAAAGTCAATGTTGAAAGAGAATGATCAGGTCTAACTGAATTAGAACCTAAATTTGAGAAACATCCAGATTCCTCCATCAGATTTAAGCTTCGTTTAACTTCAAAATGTATTCCCAACAACATGTTCAACAAGCATGAAATCTGCTGGAGGATCTCTAGTTCGAATTAAACTTTTCTCAACAATGCAAGCACTCAATTTAAGTATTTATTAGGTCATTGTTAAAAGTCAATGTTGAAGGAGAATTATCAGGTCTAACTGAATTAGGACCTAAATTTGAGAAACATCCAGATTCCTCCATCAGATCTAAGCTTCGTATAACTTCAAAATCCAGGAACAAGACTGAACTCAACAACCGAAGCACCTTGCGGACCTATAAAGGTAAAACGTTTTAATAGTGTTCCTGCCATTTAGTATACAAAAGTTCGTATTTATAAGAAAATCAATGAGAGAATAGCCATATGCATTCACGGAGAAATTGATGACCCCTTTTACATTTACATCATGTTTCGGGGAATATTTTCAGTATTAGTCTATAAGTAATACATCACTTTTTATTATATACCTAAAGAATTTGTATTCCCAACAACATGTCTATGATGTAAATGTAAAATCGTTTTAATAGTGTTCCTGCCATTTAGTATACAAAAGTTCGTATTTATAAGAAAATCAATGAGAGAATAGCCATATGCATTCAAGGAGAAATTGATGACCCCTTTTACATTTACATCATGTTTCTGGGAATATTTTCAGTATTAGTCTATAAGTAATACATCACTATTTAGTATATACCTAAAGAATTTGTATTCCCAACAACATGTTCAACAAGCATGAAATCTTCTGGAGGATCTCTAGTTCGAATTAAACTTTTCTCAACAATGCAAGCACTCAATTTAAGTATTTATTAGGTCATTGTTAAAAGTCAATGTTGTAAGAGAATGATCAGGTCTAACTGAATTAGGACCTAAATTTGAGAAATATCCAGATTCCTCCATCAGATCTAAGCTTCGTATAACTTCAAAATCCAGGAACAAGACTGAACTCAACAACCGAAGCACCTTGCGGACCTATAAAGGTAAAATCGTTTAATAGTGTTCCTGCCATTTAGTATACAAAAGTTCGTATTTATAAGAAAATCAATGAGAGAATAGCCATATGCATTCACGGAGAAATTGATGACCCCTATTTCTGGCGAGTAATCTAGATTATCAGAAACACGACTATTAAAATTACCACACAGGAAAATTTCCACAAAGGCATTCAAGTGAATCATTTTGATCTGTATGTATTTGGCACAAACGTGTATCAACAAAGTCGTTTAGTCATTACGCTTCACTTTTCACTTGTGCGATGACTTAACTACCTCTTGGGACTCTATGATTGTACCTACTGAAACCCCAACTAAGGGAGGTGGGTGCATGAGCTTTCGTCCCTCGGGTTTTCTGGTCGTATTTAATTCGGATGGAAATACCTCTGTGTCGCGTTTGCATTGGATAGGATAATTCATTTACCGCTGTTATCGGAACCAGGAAGTGATTCGACGTCGGCCATATTTGTTGCACGCGGACCTGAAGTGTGACGTCACTAAAACGTGACGGCGTTTGAGAGGTTCATTAGAGGTTTTTAAACAATGTATAGTGGCGCCAAATTCAAATAGATTAACTTGTTAAATCTCTTTAATGTATTGTTTATTTAAGTAATAACTGCTCTTATGTTATTCTATATATATTGTTATTGCCAGTATAACGTTTTAAGTGATATTATTGAAGTAATACAACAGGATTTAGCTTGTATATTTGTAACTGTCGGATGTGTCGGACATATTTGATACCTTTTTGCACCTCTTTGTTTGAACTGACGGACGCTGGCCAACAGTTTGAGGGTGTAGGATTGTGGGGTATAAAAGCTGGAGTTTCCTACAGTTTCGGGACTCCGCAACTAAAATACTAAAATTCCAATGGGCATATTGTACTTCATCCTCATAAATTCGGGTAAAATATAAGTTTTTAGTTCTATTCCCAAGTTAAATAAGTATATTATATAGATTGTTTGGCTATTTTGTATATTATATAGATTGTTTGGCTATTTTGTATATTATATAGATTGTTTGGCTATTTTGTATATTATATAGATTGTTTGGCTATTTCGTATATTATATAGATTGTTTGGCTATTTTGTATATTATATAGATTGTTTGGCTATTTTGTATATTATATAGATTGTTTGGCTATTTTGTATATTATATAGATTGTTTGGCTATTTCGTATATTATATAGATTGTTTGGCTATTTTGTATATTATATAGATTTATTTTGTATATTATATAGATTGTTTGGCTATTTTGTATATTATATAGATTGTTTGGCTATTTTGTATATTATATAGATTGTTTGGCTATTTTGTATATGTTTAAAGGTCTTCGTAGCGCTCTTTAGTATTTATTTTTAAAACGTATTTTATTATTAATTTGAGATTGACTATTGATAGTACACCACCGACACATCCAAATATTTCGTTATTTCGTGACCGAAACTTTACTTGTAATTGCTCTTATGAATATTATTAAACCAGTGTTCTCCAGTAGTTTTGAAGTAGTAGGCTAATTTACAGAAGTAGCAGGCTACTGACAATGCGCGTGGCTTTAGCCACGTGCACGAGGCGCCTATGGCGCCGAGCGGGGAGAGTGCGGGAGGGGTGTCCCCTCCTTGCGTTGGGGGTTCGGGTGGACACCCCGAGATTTTTTTGTTTTAAATGGTTCCATTTGGTGAGATCTGAATGTATTTTTGTATTATATTTCAGCTGAGCATAGGGCAATCTTTTTAAACAAAAACATCATTTTCATAAATTAAGTTACCCTTTCTGTATGTAAAAAGAGTTCACAAATTGTAAACCTCTTTTTAAAATAATCAAACACTAAAAGAGTGATTTCATTTAAACAAAAACTTTATTTTGAATAAGTTTGACTCAGATTTGATTTTGAATGTAATTATGAGTCCGACTCCTAATCAGACTCATAATCTGTGTGGCTGTCATCCATGGCTAGGGTCTTCAGGGCCTCCTGGAAAATGTTGTCTTCTCCTCCCTCCTGTATAATCTGCACCTGAACATTTACATTTAGCTCCTCTACAGCTGTAGGTGCTGTCAAGAGCAGTGGCATATCTGAAAATAACATAATACAAAGGGAAGACTGTCATTTTCTTAAATTAGTTTTTATGTGACTTGTTGTACATTGAAAAAAGTATCAAAAACAAATGATTTTACTTAAAAATACAACCTTTTAGCATACTGTGATATTTAAATTCTGTGATTGTCTTCTTATATAATCTTAGCATACTGTGATATTTAAATTTTGTGATTGTTTTCTTATATAATCTTAGCATATTGTGATATTTAATTATGTGAAAAATACTGTGATAATCATGTTTCAATTAATAAGATTTTACCAACCTCCAGGGTCAGTCTGCACTTCCACTTCAGCTGTTAATGGTGAGTGATGAAGTTTTTTTAATGTGGTCCAATCCACCAATTCTTGGGAGGTTCTTTAGTGGGGGCAGATTTCGAACATGTGTTCTCCTCCAGATCTGAGTGGCTTCTTGTAGTAACTGGGCACACTCACTAGACCGATGCGGTGCACCATTTAAAGTCACATGTAGAAGGCTGGACAACATGTCATTTTTCAGCATGCTCCTGATTAAATAAAAAAACATTTCAGGAAGACAAACAAAGATCAATAGGACTTAAATAGTTCATCAGGTTACAGTCATTCTGAACTAGCACTGGCACCAGACACTCAAATTTGACAAATTTCAGCATTCTAGCCACAATTTCTACATTTAGCAACATATGACAGGAAAAGTTTTAGTCAAATGAAAATGTGTGTGCTTAATTTCCCAAAACTTTATAATTTGATTGGACAATGACAGTGTGACAGCCCTGTTCTTCCTCAATAATAATAAATATAAAGACACACCTGAGTCTTGTCTTCACTCTCTTGACCGCACTTGCTCCACGCTCAACAACAGCATTTGAAAGAGGCTGGGTTAGGCAGATCTGTGCAGCATCCACAAGGTAATGGAAGTTCAATCTGTGTGATGCCTGCTCTCGGAGAAGCTTGTTCAAGACATACTGTGTTGGAGAGATGGCTCCTTCTCCTAGGAGAATGTTGTCGGGAACCTGCCATTCAGCCAATTGGTATTTGAAATTCTGCCATTGTGCAAGGGTCTCCTCTTGGTTGAATTTGAACTGCTCACACAAAATGTTGATTTGATCCTGTCCATAGCTAATGAAGGTGTTCTCTTCCTTCTTTGGAAGGCGAGTGGGATCAAACACAGAGAATGCATATAACACTGGAGAGGCTTCAGAAAACCGACGGTCTATGTTGTGTTCTAGTGCTTGTATGTAATTGTTCTGTAGATTCCTTAGGAAATTTTTCACAGGGTGATTTTCAGACAGACTCAGCTCTAGCTGTCCAAAGACTTCTTCAGGCCGGATTACACATTCAACTTCATCTACAATATTGACCGATTTTCTAATATTTTCTAGCTGCCATTTTGTGGCTTGCAGTGCAGGCTGAATGGACATGAAGCAAACATGGTCCTTCTGAAAATTCTTACTCAGTTTATTCAAGTGAGGGAGAATCATATTGAGGAGCATCAGTGTCCCCAAGAACTTTACATTGTTCATTCGGATTAGCAACCCTGAGACTGTGGCATCTAATTCTTTAAACTGACGCAATGTCAACATCAGAGCAACAAAGTTACGAATAACACTGGCAACACTTTGACCCGTGGATAACCACCTTGTTCTACATGCTTTTTGTATTTTAACAGCCAACCTATTGTGAATTCTCTCATTTTTGTCTGGATTCTTAGCTTTTTCAATATTGTTCAGAGCCTGACATACTTTGACAAATGCTGTACACCTCTTTGGGTACTCTAACCACTTCCACAGCTGTCTCAAGATCACTTCTACAGTTGTGACATACTTCACTGACTCATTAGAGTCCCCACATGCAAGCGCTAGACGATGACTTATACAGTGACTTCGAAGCATCACACTAGATAACTGCTGCAATCTGACACCAACACCATTTTTACTTCCGGTCATAACACTGGCACCGTCAGACCCAAATCCACACAGGTAGTTCACATTAAGTCCACATGACCGCAGTTCTTCAGCAATGATGTTAAAGATCGTTTCAGAATTTGGAGAGTCAGAGTTCTCAAGGACATCTTTGATTTCTAGAAAATCAAAGTGTGAAATACCTTCTACATCCACATAACCAACATATATGAGTAGTTGTTCCATGGTTGCACAGTCAGTAACTTCATCAACCAGAATACTAAACCACTTTGATCTTTTAACTTTCAGAATTAGATTTGATTTCAACAATTGTCCAAGCAATAGTCGCATGTCTTTTTGACTGCGCTCGCTTGTATTTTTGAAGTGATTCATTTCACTTGCACCGATTTGCTTTTCTAATTCAATTAATGATAACAGTTTCTTATTTGGCATTTCTTCCTTACTAAGCCAATAGGCAGAAAGAAATGCATTGTAAGTAACCATGTCTTTCGTCTCGACAACCTTTTTATGCTCACGTGCTAATGAAGATGTTCTTCGTTCCAACTCATACTTGATTGTATTACCATGTCCAATACAATTTTGGTGTTCGTTGATTGCGCTTCTTTTATAATTTATTGATGGTGATGTGTTAAAGGTGTCAAGTTTGTTGTATTTATTTACAGAGTTGTGAGTACGACACAAGAGACAAAACATTCCCTGTCCTTCTATGTATATCAACCACCAAATGCCCGACTTTTCACAGTAGGAAGTTTGTTTGTCAGTTAACCAACTGTGCTTGAACATATTCTTTTTCTTTTGTGAATTTATTCTTTGAACTTCATGTTCAGGTATTTTGGAACACTTTCCAGAACATGTATAGAAGCTGTGAAGGGTGTGTTTGTCCCATGCATCTCGGAAATATTCTTTCAGGAGCTCTTTTGCTTCAGAGTGGAAAGTTTCAATAACAGACTGCTGATAGGGACCAGCACTGATAGACTGTTTGGTAGGTTCAGCACCGACCGATTCTTGTGTGGGCTCAGCACTGACAGTTTGTTGCATGGGCTCAGCACGGACAGGTTGTGTTGGCTCAGCACTGGCATCTTGTTGCATGGGCTCAGCATGGACAGGTTGTGTTGGCTCAGCACTGGCAGCTTGTGAAGAAACACTATCATCGCAATCAGCTGACTGAGAGTGTGCATCACTGGTACAAGTGGTGTCTGTAAAATAAATAGTTTAAGTATAGGCAAGCATCTTCATGTATGCCATAATCAATCGCACTAGATGGCATCTGGAAAGTAAACTGTATCATCTTATATCATCCTACCCTATACAGCAAAATGAGCAAACATCCCCTGGAAACTGCGGGAAAAAAACTAAGTCCAAACTTCAGAAAAAATCGGGCATAATGTGCCCTAGCCTAGGCCATTTTTATTTCACCCCCCTACCCACACCCCAGACCAGTTGAAAGTGTTGGGATTAAGAGAGAAAAGGCAAGCTGGGGCGGATTCCATATTGTCCATATGAAATCTTAATCCTTACCTTGAATGAAGTAGAGATAATATAAAAATGCACATACCTGGTTTTAAATCCTTTTTTAAAGTGAAACATATTTACAAGAGTTTAGCACCAGTTCCTGGTTTGCTAAAGACTACACCCAGTAAGTTAGCTCCTACAGATACAACAACAACAGTTCCCCACCCATTTCTATCAAATAAATCTCAAACGTTTCAGGTTTAAAACAGTACAGTTATGCCTCACCAAAAATAACATCGAATTTCCAAATGGCTTTCTGACAGACTAAAAAGAACTATTTTTTACAATTATTACCTTTTCTCCAGAAATCTGATAGTGTTTTAACTTTTTTTTCTTTTTTTTTCGGCGCGCATTCTGCAAACTGCATTCTGTCCTTTAGCCAGTAGAGGTCAGCTTGGCACATGGAATTTCCTGGAATCGGGAACCGCTGCATCATTCATATATGCAAATATGCAACGTGTATTTTCGCCGTTTATTTATAGAACTCACGATACGGAAAAGACCGAACTTAGAACAAATAAAGCCTTCGTTTTGTTTCGGAAATAAGCGTGTTTTACCGAGCATAGAGATCGAACATAGAACGACCAATCGGAACTCTTCGCCAATTTCCGTACTCGGGAATAGTGGCTCGCAGAGTATTGGGTGCCGCTCAATGGTTTTTTGCATCAAAATGCAGCATTTGGTTCGGTTTTCGATTGTAGCTCTCCGCAAAATAGTGCTCTTCTATATAATGTTGTATTGATGAAAATATTGCAGATAAGTGAGTGATTTTGATCAATTTCTTGATATTTTTTCGCTATGACCGATAAATTATACTTTTTAACAAAATAAATCCCGTAGTTGAAATCAAGACGTTTCGGCCCCAAACAGTTCGTTCGGTCCCAAACAGTTCGTTCCATATAATGACTGACAGTTTGGAAGCATTTGTTGAGTTTTCCAAATATATACTTTAATATTACGGTTGAATTGAAGGGAAAGGAGGAAGAGACATTGTAATTATGATTATATCATATTATGGGAGTGATTGTTTACCGTTTTGTCAGTCGAGAGTGATATGTCAGCTGCATGCATATATGAACTTGATATTGTATCAGTAAATCAATTAATAAAACTCTAAACAAAGAAAGATATGACTCATGAAGTCCATACTGACGTCCATGGCGTCCATGGTACTTGATATATTGTTAAATTACGCTTATATGGTCTGCAAGTATATATTTTTTCTCCAATCCACAGACATTAGGGTACACCTTTGACATGAGGGTTAGTTTATTGCAAGATATAGATCTTATACATATATCATCTAGTGAAAACATTCCAGATATCATATATTTAATATAAACAATATGAAAATAGTTTATTTAACACTATGTGATCAATGATTACATCATTTTGTTTTATAAGGGCTTCTTGAAGCATCAAACATTTTTAAAATGTTTAAATTTCAATCGGAGGCTCTAGTGTGTTTTACAAAAGATGGTTTACAGGAGGAATAACTTTTATCAATGACATTTTAAACAAAAATGGAAATCTTTATTCATACATAGAATTGAATGAACACTATAATATACAGTCCAATTTTCTTGAATATGAAGGTATTATAACTGCTGTCAGGAATTATTTGGCAAACCTGAATATTGTGCATCTAGCCTGTAACAGCCAAACCCTATTCGTCCACTAATCCTATCCTTAATTCTACAAAATGAGAAAGGATGTCGAAACATATATGACATCATGATTAGAAATAATCCCAAAGCATTAAGTAAATGGAAAAATGAAGAAATGTTCCAAACTTTGAATTTGAAAGATTATATGCCTTACCTTATAAAATAACAAAAGATCCTAAGTTACCTTGGTTTAATTTAGAATCAACCATAGGATATTTGGAACAAATTACCTTTTATCTAAAATGAATATTATTAATAACGATATGTGCAGCTTTTGCAAAGATACACCTGAAACTATCCAACATCTGTTTTGGAACTGTGGAGCAGTAAAAGAATTCTGGTCAAAACTTCAAACTTATCTTACAGAAAAATGCAATACAGCATTCGTAACTTTAACCATAGGAATCGGACATATTGTATTTGCATGTAATAAACCAGATTGACTATCCACTACTAGTATATTAAAATATATTTTTATATAAAATTATATACATGCTGGGACCTACATACTGTACTATGTTTACAATACGTCCGATTCCTATGCTTTAACAGAAACAGATATTTTTATTTGGAAATAGTAAATTTAATACTGTTTTGAGCAAAATCATCATGCAAGCAAAACTTCACATTTATCGAAACAAGATGCAACGTCAAATTCCACAGCTTAACCTTTTTAAAACGTATATAATATCTTTATACAAAGTTGAGAAACTAATCGCAAATAACAACTTAAAAATGAATACGTTTGAAACCATGTGGAGTCAATGCCTTGCTAGTATCATGAGTATAGAGACAATTTACTTTGTTGATTTTTCCAGTATCAAACTGTAGCAAATAAACTTAATGTTTTCATTCTGGGACATGCAAAGCTTAGCTTACTTATTAGAAATAACATACCCTTGCTTATATCTTGATCTTCCTTAATCAACCTTCTTGTTTTTTATAGAAAAAAAATTAATTTTGGAAGTTGTGTATATTAATCCTTTAAAACTATCCTAAAACATTGTCCTTTGATAATGGATTTATATACAGATATATTACACAGTTTGGGTTATTTTTTTTTTCTCTTTCCAAAAACAAAATAATTATGAGAAAAAATCAGTGTAGCATGAAACTATGTTTATTTTTGATACTATAACATTAAAATTATCTGTGTAAAGCAAGTCTATATGTATTGACAATGTGGGTTTTACACCGGGTTTTGAAACAAAAAATAATTTCTTTAGGGCTGGCATGGCGCAGTCGGTAGCGCGGCAGATTTGTAACCGGAGGCCCCAGGTTCAATCCTCCGTGGCGCCACTGAGTTTCGTCGGCGTGTTCTTGACCAAGACACTTTCCGTTAGCCTCGTCCGACGGATGGGGACGTAAACCGGGCAGTACCGTGTATCGGTCTATCCTCCGAGCACGTTAAAGAACCATAGGAATCTATTTAATAATAAGAGTAGGGCACGGTTCTCGGATTCCTATGTATCCTTCCCCTCTCTCTGGGGCAGCTCTAAATAACCTATACTGTGTTGATGAGCCGTTAAACAACATTCGTTTCAATTCAATTCATACATTTATTATTGTTTTTTCCCCATAACCTAGCACTAGTCCTTCATAATAAGACTTTGCATTTTGTATACCGTATTTCACATTTTTTGTCTCTTTTTTTTGTCTTTTATTTATTTTGCCTAAATGCGAACAGTAGTCAATATGAAAAAATAAAGATCACAATAATGAAGATTAAACGTGAAAAAAGCTACTGTATGATATCTAAAAATGGATATATATTTACATAATTGTTATAAACTTCCATTCTTGGCATTGATCTCATTGACTGAAGCGCCCAGTGAAAAGATGGAGTTATTATTTTTTCAACATTTCAATTAAAGACACACCCGGTTGAAATGAGATACCGGTAATAAATATAATAACAGTCGTGAAAGAAAAGAATGTAGTTAGAAGAGTTTATGGATGTGTAAACGTCTTGAAAACTGGTCGACATCACATGTTAGGTTTCATCCTGCGCTAAAACGACCACTCGTTAGTCTCTGTTTGGCTACCAAGATTTAAGGGCAAAGGTCATAGCAAAAAGAGAAGAATATGGACAAAAGAGGGCCTCAGGGAAGATTTTTGTAAATATATGGTAAACATATTTAACAAGAGGGCCATGATGGCCCTATATCGCTCACCTGAGTAAATCTGAACCAATACAAGAGGGTTAAGATTGTTCAAGAAATGTGGGCTCTGTTGTGTATAACAACATTGATATAGACAGTTTAAGACCCTGACAATGTTTGTTAAAGATCAAATACAAAATGAAGGTGCTAGAGATTAACACCTTGGGCAGAGCCAAATGTGACCCCAGGGCTACATGTAATATATGAGAGCTGTGTGCTTTGTGGTTTTAGAGAAGAAGATTTTTTAAGTTTTTCCCTAAACATGTCTATGTTAAACGTGACCCCTGGGGTGGGGCCAAATGGGAACCCAGGGTCACCATTTTAACAAACTTGGTAAAGGACCATAGGAGTATAGTAAATGCAAAATATTAAACCTCTGGCTCTTGCAGTTCCAGAGAAGAAGATTTTTTTCAGTTTGTCCCTATACAAGCCTATGTAAAACTGTGAACCCCAGGGCGGGGCCAAAAATGTGACCCCAGGGTCACCATTTGAACAAAATTGGTAGTGGACCATGAGCTTATAGCAAATGCAAAATATTACTCCTGCAGTTTCAGAGAAGAAGATTTTTTAGTTTTTCCCTATACATGTCTGTAAAACATGTGACCCCTTGGGGTGGGCCAAATGTGACCCGAGGGTCACCATTTGAACAAACTTGTTAAAGGACCATAAGCTTATAGTAAATGCAAAATATCAAACCTCTGGCTCGTGTAGTTTCCGAGAAGATTTTTAAAAAAAAATTCCTATATAAGTTTATGTAAAACTGTGACTCCCGGGGCGGGGACAAATTTGACCCCAGGGTCACTATTTGAACAATCTAAGTAGAGGACCATAAGCTGATGCTACATGTAATACATGAGAGCTCCGTGCCATGTGGTTCCAGAGAAGATTTTTTTCAGTTTTTCCCTATACAAGCCTATGTCAAACTGTGACCCCCGGGGTGGGGCCAAATGTGACCCCTGGGTCACCATTTGAACAAACTTGGTAGAGGACCATAAGCTTATAGCAATTTAAAAATATTAAACCTCTGGCTCATGCAGTTTCAGAGAAGAAGAATTTTTAAGTTTTTCCCTATACATGTCTATGTAAAACATGTGATCCTTGGGGCGGGGCCAAATGTGACCCGAGGGTCACCATTTGAACAAAATTGGTAAAGGACCATAAGCTTATAGTTAATGCAAAATATCAAACCTCTGGCTCTTGTAGTTCCTGAGAAGAAGATTTTTTTAAAAAAAATCCTATATAAGTCTATGTAAAACTGTGACCCCCGGGGCGGGGACAAATTTGACCCCAGGGTCACCATTTGAACAAACTTAGAAGAGGACCATAAGCTGATGCTACATGTAATACATGAGACCTCTGTCCCTTGTGGTTTCAGAGAAGAAGATTTTTTAAAGTTTTTTCCTATATGTCTATATGAAAAACATGCAAAATCTCAATATGCAAACTTTGGACCCCCGGGGCATGGCCATTTTTGACCCCGGGGACTTCATTTGAACAAACTTGATAGTCTAGGCATTGGCGATCATTTTAAAAGAAAAACTGTCGAAATCTGTCCAGCGGTTCTGGAGAAGAAGATTTTTTAAGGTTTCGACCATATATGGTAATGGCGGCCATCTTGGATATCGTGCTGACCTAATTTTAACAAATCTAAAAAGCATTCATCCAAGGATCATCCACGTGAAGTTTGGTCAAAATTGGCCACGCGGTTTCGGAGGAGAAGTCGTTTGAAGCAAAAGTTAACGACGACGGATGGATGACGGACGACGGACGACGGACGAAGAGTGATCACAATAGCTCACCTGTGAGCCTTCGGCTCAGGTGAGCTAAAAAAGACCTATTATTGTAGCAAAATAACATTGTTTTTCATTTTAAGACCAAAGGGTAATATAATAGGGCCTTAAAGATGATAATTGAAAAGAGGGCCTCAGGGAAGATAATTTTACTAACTGGGCGACTGTCTTCTAAGAGCATTTAATGCATTACAATATTAGGTAAAATATTTTATAAGAGGCTCATTATTGCAAAACCAAAAGAGGGAAACGGCTTTCAAAGACGAAAAGAGGGCCTCATGAAAGATTTTATTGCTAAATGGGCCATTGTCTTGTAATAGCTTCTTTCCCTCGTGGTCGTTTCCAGACATGCTGTAACTTATGATATTCGATTGTTTAAATTGAATTTGATTTCATTGAATTAAATTCAAAAGTTAGAAATACTAGAAATGCTTAATCCAGCTCTTTTTCCAAACAAATTTTTACTCCCACCAGGATTTGAACCTGGGTCTTCTACCCTCAAAGGGTAGATGTGTTTACCGATTACACCATAGAAGTGGTACATGTTTGTACTAAGAGCAAATGAACTAAAAAATGAAACTGAAGTTTCTAATTTCACAGCAAAGTAAATAAACTAGATTTAGCCCTGGCAACAGGGATTCATTTTGAATTCCAAACAATTTGACGAGGGATCAACAAAGTCAGTATCACATATTGCAAATACAAATTAAGGCAAAACTTACCGATTATAACACCATTTTAACCGATAATTTTGATCGGCAATTGTCTACTAATGACAACCCCGACGCCTATTTTTTGTGCTTATAATATAAAGCAAATATAAATATGTGCCTAATAAATACATAATTTTATATATGCAATTAATATAACATTTAAGCATGAAATGATTTAGATGTGAGTTGGCTGATGGGAGTCATCTGACGGATAGCTGGCAACATCCGTAAGATTAGGGTCATCAACATGAACCTGGTGGTTCAGTAAATCGGTTGGCTGGTTGTTTGAATGATTTACGTCATTTTAAGCACATGTTAGGCCATATATGATCATCGATATCATCCATGGTGGGTAGAAATAGTAGTGTATATCTTTTGCCCATCTGAAAGGACATGCTTTTTTATTTATTCCAACTCGCAGTGAGAGAGGCGAGGTTTCAAACCATTCAAGCCATGGATGCAGTAAATCGGTTTCAAACCATCCAAGCCACGGATGCAGTAAATCGGAATCAACCTTCTCAGCACATTAAACATTTAGGGCACTGCTCCCCGATTCAGATGTAACCTTTCTTAATTTTTTTTGGGCCCATTAACTTCTAGGTATGGTTACAGGGCCGTCGATCTGCCGATTTTGCGTCCGGTAACCGGACGCATTCCCCCCTCCATAAAATATGTTTTTTTCTCCCATTTCAGACTCAAAATTCCCCCCTGAAAAAACAAAACAAAAAAAACAACTTCTGGTACGTAAAATATTGAGTACGAACTGTATTTAATACAAATAAAACTTGTAGACTATTTAAAACAATGATTATAATCAAAATTATGGCCACAAAATAATTCCCCCTTTCCTGTAAAAACAAGCTAAAATTACCCCACCTAAGGGTCGCAGTCCCCCAAAACAGATTGACGGCCCTGGGTTATATAAAATGTGTAACCTGTTGCTATAAATACTAAAATAATTTCCTCTGCTTTAACAAGGGCTTGCAACCTTCTACTAGATACGTATCATACGATGTATCTGTAGGCAGCATTAAAAAAAATTAGTGACTGTTCCGTTCATTTGTTTTGTACAATTTAAACAGAATTAATTTGGTGCATATAGTATATATAAACCATCACGGTCTCTTTCAGCATAAATCCACGTATATAAATGATGTCACGGTCTCTTTCAGCGTAAATCAAGTATATAAATGACGTCACCGTCTCTTTCAGCTTAAATCCATGTAATAAATGACGTCACCGTCTCTTTCAGCGTAAATCCACGTATATAAATGTCACCGTTTCTTTCAGCGTAAATCAACATATAAATGATGTCACCGTCTCTTCCAGTGTGAATCCACATATAGTAACTTCACTGTTAATTTCAGGATGAATTTGCATATAATAACTTCACTGTTTAATATTTCCAGGGTAAATTTGCCGCATATATATTAACTCTCAGTGTTAATTTCCGGGTAAAAATTTGCATATATAGTAACTTCAGTGTTAATTTCAGGTGAATTCAGGGACTTCTCTGTTAATTTCAGGATAAATTTGCATATATAGTAACTTCACTTATCAATTTTAGAAAAAAATAGTCAATCATGTCAATAGAAAGAATAAAAATAAAAATATAAGAACGATTTTAAATGCATGGGTTGACATTAATTACTGTAAACAGTATCAAAGATAGAATTATGAAATGAATGTTTTACTGCATTTTTTCTCAATTAAAAAAAAAACACGCTTGCGACGGTATGTGTTATGTTCCTAAACTATATAAACTATATAAAAAAATCCACATATATAAATGACGTTGCTGATCCTTCAGTGTAAATCCACATAACAACTTCACTGTCGCTTTCAGCGTAAATCCGCATGTTTAGAATCTTCAGTCAATTTCCGGATAAATCCATACGTATAAATAATTTCACTGTCTCTTTAAAAAGTTTTGTGTAAATCCCACTAAATATACAATTTCAACATCCCTTTTACTGTTTTAGTATCAAGTCGCAGTGATAAACCATGTCACTGTCTCTTTCAGCGTAATTCCGTCTGTACAAATGATTTCACCGTCACTGACAGTGACTTTCAGTGTTAATCCACACATATTATTAATAACTTCAATGTCACTTTCTAGATTAATCGACATGTATAAATAACTTCTACTTTTTATTTTCTGTTTTAAATCTATGTATTTAAATATATCAATATAACGTTAAGACCCGTTTAAGGAATTTTCACAGACATATTCTAACTATCTGGGTTCTATTAATTACGGGTGGGGGTGTTCCTGGTGGTGTTCCTTGTTGTTCCAGGCAGTGTTCCCTTTATTGCGAGTTTCTTTTTTCCCATATCCCCGTGCCACTAAAGCAAGTCTCCACTCCTCAAATGATGACTCTACCAGGGGTGTCATTAATAGGTGGGAGGCGGGGATTTCTCCCTGCTACTTTGACTGTTCTACCTGGCTACTATAAATACTTTTACTAGTATTTTATACAAGTATCAATAAAAATACCCGGCTATTCTGCTCTGGGTGTCGCATACTTATAAAGGTAATGACACCCCTACTCTACCGTGCCCTGTATATATTGGTGGGGCGTATGATCAGATCATTGATACCATGATCATGATGCCCATGGGCCATGGCATGTGCTCGCACTTTATTTAGTTTTAGACACCCCTACTCTACCGTGCCCTGTATATATTGGTGGGGCGTATGATCAGATCATTGATACCATGATCATGATGCCCATGGGCCATGGCATGTGCTCGCACTTTATTTAGTTTTAGATGAAGAAGAGCATACATGTGATATCTCCCGTCGGGAGCTAATTTCTCCCGGAATTTCATGGGATCTCCCGGCCTCCCGCTGGGAGCTCCATTTCTCCCGGTATTTTCCGCCGTGTTACAAAATTTCGCTATTTGCCAATCCTTTTGGGTAATTGCTATGATTTATTGGATCAAGACCGAGTTTTCCGAATGATCTAGAATAAACACTTGCCGTCTTATCTATATCTGTGAAAACATTGCCCCTGGGCGGGTAATTAAAAGGATTAGCATGTCAGGTAATTGGTTAATTGTGTGAAAATAATGATTGGATTGTTTGTTTAAGACATGTGGCGGCGATACCTGTAATGTCCATGGGAGGTTGATTATGATAGGATTAAGGAATACACCGACTGTAAGTGGGGTGGTAATTAGCGAATTCGGCATCGATTGATATTTGGTATATAATATTGATGAGTGCCAAGTTTAATAATGTGAACAATTGTGTAGACTTTCAACCGACAAAGGTGATGCTGGCAGCAGCCAAGTCTTGTTGTAATTAGTGGTTAAAAAGTGGACAGAGTCTCAAGATATATACCCTAGCAGATTTAAATGATGTTATTTTATGGTATGATTAATGATCATCATTAACTAAAAGGTGATGCTGGCAGCAGCCAAGTCTTGATCTAATTAGTGGTTAAAAAGTGGACAGAGTCTATATAAAGTGTTTAATTACATGCTATACTTGATTATATGCTATGCTAACAGGAAATAAACAGTATTCAACTATTGTATGTATAAAATATCATGTTTTTATGCTGATTTACCCCCTTTATTAAGGTTTATATCAGAAAAAAAATATACCGGTACGCGTTAAAAATTTGAGTATAAAAACCTCCCTGAATTTTGTCAAATCTCCCTGAAAAAAAAGTAAAATCTCCCTGGTAACCCTCCTGAAAATATCACATGTATGGAAGAGGTTAAACTCTTATAAATTAAGAAGCGCCCACGTTTGACGGGAATCACCATATTGTTTACCTTAGTATGAATACATTATTATATCAGGAATCTCTATGAATACTCCCTGATAAAACAAATAAATATGTACCGAATTTTCGGAACTTGCCAGCAGTCGCCATTTTGTTTATCTTATAATTGAAGAGGTCAGAGCAATCTCTCCCAGAGGCATTATTGTATGTGCTTGCAAAGAACGACAACTCTGTGTAGAGATTGAGGTCAGAGTTGTCGTTTCTTGAAAATAGTTCAATATGGCCTCGAGTACTCTCCGAGTCCCGAGTGACGGAATCCGACGAGGCAGTTCCGATTGGCACAAATAATTGGCGAAGAGTTCCGATTGTCATTTGTGCCAATCGGAACTGCCTCGTCGGATTCCTTCACTCGGGATTCCGCGATTCCACTATTCCCGAGTACGGAAATTGGCGAAGAGTTCCGATTGTCATTTGTGCGTGCTCGATCATTTGACGCTAAAATAATTGACCAATGTGAGCGATCGCCTAAGTTAGGACGGTCATCTATTGGTTAAGGATGTCACAAGGCACTTTTGGCGGGTAAGACGGAAACAGCCGAACGAAAAGAAGCCCGCTCATTTTATGCTTTGATTTCAACCAGTTGGGACGGTAGCGGTAAGTGCGAATTATTATTATTATTTTTTTCTAAGAAGGTAATGTATGAAATATATATTCTTTTATAGAAGGGTACACATATAAGTTTGAAAGGCCCTGCTACAGGCCATCCTTGTACAGGCCAATAAACTTCAGTTTGTCTGGTGGAACCCCGACACGGGCGACAGGCACAGTTTGCATTCGTCCATTCACACCCTGAGTTATCATGCAGTAGCGCAGGTGCCAGGTTGCTATCAAGAAAAGCTCTGTAAAATAGTTTGACGAAGGACACAACTATCCGAAAAACTACTTGAGAAGTTCTGAAAAGCCTCCAAAAAGTCGAAAGTTTTGTCAAACTATATTACATGTCGATACAAGGTTAGCCCCGGTCACCAGGACCGCTTCTGATTTCTTCTTTACGCTATGCTACAGTACGGATCCAGAACCAGGGCCTGGGAGAAAATAAGACGTTTGAAAATCGATCCAACGTTTTGGACGACGTTGGGGCGATTTTGGCGAGATTTTGAGGGATTCAACGAGACTTTCAAAATACATGTTTAAGTTAATTTAATAATATCTTTTTATTTTTAATTTGTGAGAAAAGGGGCGTAACTTGCGGTATGACTAGATATAGAAAAGGGCTGAATTCACAGAAAAGGGCCGATTAAATGCACAATTTTAACTTGTGTTGATTAAAAAGTTATTTAAAACGTTTAATAGTGATAATAAACACAATTGACAGTGAAAAAAATAAAAAATAAATTATTTTTGATGTTAATATCATTAAAGGGACACTGTCAGTAACTTTTAGCTTATAAAACACACTAATTATGTTCGCAAACATTACACACCAAACATTACTGAATATTTACTAATTAAAGCAGGATTGTTTGATGGAATTCAGTCGCGGTACAAAAAAAAAGAGAAACCATTTCGGGCGTTTGAACTCGCAGCCCAAACTAAAATTACATTCGTGGTAATAATAGTGAACGTAAAGTGGTCGACCTAGGTCACAACTGAGCTAAGCGGGCTATACACATTGCGGACTAAATACTATGGTGAAAACCTAATGCGCTAATGGAAGTCACGTGATCGCAGAAAAAGGTAAATACGGTGGGTCCCACTTTATTTACAAATAATAATTCAAGCTTTTTTTTTTTCAAACTCACGAATGTATTACTACAGACTTCTTAGTGTCTATGCTCATGTTTTCGTTATATATTTCACTGAATAAAAGTCGGACAGTTATTTGGCTATGCTCAATATCTGCTTACTTACGGACAGTGTCCCTTTAATATATGTTCACATGCTAACTTGGCTAAATATGATGTGTAGGTCGAGTTTTAGGGTGGTCTGGGGGCATTTTTTCTTTTCAGCAAGACTGTCGGAGGTGCGTTTTGGCGTATATTTCGTACCTGTGAATATGTCTATAAAAGCATCAATATCGTTACTTTTTACCGTAAATTATATATCTTATAACTAAAAAGAAGCTGTGCCCCTTACCCCACTAGGCCTCCAATTTTTTTTATTGCATTTTTGGCATTTTTATTTTTTCGATTTCTCTGAAAAAAAGTGTAGGCCGCAGCCTACACGGCCTATAGGAAGCTACACCCCTGGAGAAGCAGCAAGTGACTTTAAAAAGTTTAACTGATGCATGAAAAATTGACGTTGTACTTTTATTTACAACATGACGTCACGCAAACATCAACTTTTAATATGCGCGCGAATAAATTGTGCTAATTGCTAGTGGGCGCTTTATTTGGCATATATAATCTGCCCAGACCGATATCTGCAAGCACAGGCGCCCCCTTTAGGATAGAGAGAAGTAATTGTGCATACTGACGTCATTTCGAATTTTTAGTATATCGATCGAGGGCGAGAATGGAAATTGTGTTGTAGTATATAAATACAAGGCATGGGCGTTCCTTAGGTATACGCACCATCGAGTTTTGGATTCACAAATGTGCCTAACCCCCTATACCTTCAGTTTTTATTGCATTTTTAGCATTTTGTATTTGTTTTCTTCTTAAATAGCCTGTATGCACGTGCGTCAGTGCGTATGCCCAGGTACGCCCCTGCAAGGCTGGAAGCTAATTCCACTTTTTTTTTTACCTCTTTAATGGTCCTTGCGTAAATGTCACTCAGCGATTGGATCAGGTATACATTTTTCTTCGTTTCTGCAACATCGGTTTACCAAAATATGGTCTTAGCTGACTTGAAATCTCCATCAACAATTACAAAAAATCCGAGACAAGGAGGTCTGCACAAAAAAGACAATATTTATGAATCCGTCACACGACACTCACGGCAGGACAGCACATATCAAAAATCCTCTTGCCATTCGTAGACATGTATTTTATTGTATGCAGGGGCGTAGCTTGACCTTTTTGACGGCATAGGCCCGCAGTTAAAGTTATTATGCTAGTGGGGTCCGGGGACATGCCCCCCACCCCAGATTTCTTTTTTTATGTTAGAATGCATTAGGTGCGTGCTGTCAGAAGTATATTTTAGACTTTAAGAAGGGCAAAGATAACTAAACAAATATATATGAAAATGATATTTTCTGGTTACTACGCCGCCTAAACAGCCCCGCTTCCCGATTTTATTGCATTTTTTGAATTTTGAATTTTTCTATATCTGAAAATTAGGCGTATGCCCGGGCCTACAGTATATATATCAGTCTTGTATTAGTTAAAAATGGCATAGGTCAGTTAATAACAAACAGATTGGACACTGTGAAATTTACTTGAATTTCACCTGGGACATGGTGAACATTTCACAAAATGTTGGACTTAATTGTTTCTTGAAAAAAAATTCAGGCCTGCCAAATCTCCAGATCAAATCCGGATTATCCAGATTGTTCAGTCCGTTTTACAGATACAGGTTTCTTTAATGCCAAAACCCATCACAAATTTTATTCTCCTTCTAATGATAGTAGTTTTCATACTCATCATTTTAAACGAAACCGGAGTTCAACGGAAACTTTTACTATGTCAAACATTGAGTTTTAGGAGAAAAGCCAAATTAATGAGATTTATTATCTTTAAACAGCTTTTTAGGAAAGTGAGAGCTATATCCTATACTCATGTCTGCGTTGGCCTGGGCGTCCCCAGCTTCCCCTTAAAGTTTTTGTGCAATAAATTTATAAGTTCAATACTACTGCAGCTATTGCATTAAAACTTTATACTAATGTTTCCCATCAAATTCTGCACCTTACCCAACAATCCCCATAACTCTTCCTTGCATTTGACAAAGTTATGGCCCTTTGATTGTCATGTATTTACCTTAAAGTTTTTGTGCAATAGATTTATAACTTTAAAACTACTCGAGCTATTGCATTAAAACTATACTAATGTTTCCCATCAAATTCTGCACCTTATCCAACAATCCCCATAACTATTCCATTCATTTTGACAAAATTAATTATGGCCGCTGAATTGGTAAAAAATGTACATAGAAGTATATAGGAAAAACACTTCAAAATCATCTTCTCCGAAACAAAAAGGGCCGCAGCTTATATATTTTGTATGTATCATCATCTAGTAATCCTCTACCAAGTTTGCTCAAAAGGTGACCTTGGGCTCAGAATTGGACCTGCCCCAGGGGTCACAAGAGGTGAAATGTGAGGGTGTGGGTGACCCTGTGAGTCCTAAATTAGTAACCGTTGAGATCCCACCCTATAACCATACATAAACTTAACTGGATATGAACAGACATATACAACCATCCAACCAGGACAGACACCGGGTTGCTTCCCCACCCCTTGGGATATAGCCCCTTGGTCATAACTTGGAAAACATTGAGATCCCCACCCTATAATCATATATAACCAGCATAGGCCCCGATCCCCTTCCCCAACCCTGGGGACATGGCCTCTGGGTCATAATTTGGAAACCATTAAGATCCCTATCCTATAACCATATATACACTTACTGGGCATGAACACACGGATACAACCATCCAACTAGCATAGACCCTGCACTCCTTCCCCACCCCTGGTGCAGGGCACAGACTAACTCTATTTAGCTAGGAGCCAGCTGGGCCCCTGACCTAGAATTTTTAGGGGCCCAGCCCAAAAGTTTTACCACTCTGGTGCATAATTTATGAACAATTACATGCATTTACTCTGTGTTTATTGAATATCATAAACAACATTACTGATCATTACAAGTCCAAGTTATATATTTAATTATAAATAGTATTGTTAATGAGTTTTGTTATAAATGATCACAACTAGAATATGTAAATTATTGTAATAAAAGATTAAAAAAGATTAGATATTATTAAATTAATGTTTTATTTTGTTATAAATATTTTATGTTGACATACAGTTTTAAAATAAATGTATGAGACCTTTTTTATCAACATGATTCCCTGCCATATAATTATTATTGATGATTTCTAAAAGCGTCGCATTTTAGAAAATCCAAAAACCGGAAGTGAAACCTAATTATTTCCCCTTCAAATTATAACACGAATTTATGATCATGTGTAAAAAATCCTCGAACTTAAATGTTTGTGTTGAATGATTACCCTTTTTCTTTTTTTTTGGGTTGAATATTTTTGGTCGCCACATGGGCGCGTAAAAGTCAAATTTTGGTCGCCCAGACCATTTTTTACTCGCCAATGGCGACTGGGCGACCGCTAATTTGTGCCCCTGCTGGTGACATAGCTCCCGGGTCATAACTTGTAAACCATTGAGATCCCTACCCTATAACCATATATACACTTGCTGTGCATTAACAGATGGATACAACCATCCAGGCTTCTTCCCCACCTTTGTGGACCTAGCTACTGGGTCAAATATTACAAATAATAACCTGTAAATAACTTCAAAATGTTTTATCCAATCATCGTCAAATTTAGATACTTTATTATAAATGGGACAATGATCATATCTATTGAGTTCAAGATCATTGGATGAAAGGTCAAGTGCATTTACATAATACATATTTTCTTCAAATTTTCAACTTATAAAATTTGCATTATGTATCCTTTGAAAGGGTTATTATGAAATTACCTCCGCGTCATCATGGAAAAATTATGGCCCTTGATTTAATGAACATTCCAATGTTTTCCTTCTTGACACATCCAGCTTGCCCCTTGGTTTTCACCTCTTTTTAGCTCGGAGCTTATGGGATGGCGAGTTGTCCGTCTGTCGTCCGTCGTTAACTTTTGTCTTGTGTACACTCTAGGGCCTTCATTTTTCATGCGATCAGGTTGTTAATATCAATGAAAGCTCAGACAAGTTCGAAAACCAGCCAGATCTGAATAATTTCACCGCAGTTATGGCCCTTGTTTTGCTGAAAAATGCCGTATTAAGCCTTGTGAAAACCAGCTGAATTGGGTCAGTAACACAAGAGTTATGGCACTTGTTTTTTTCTGAAAAATGCCATTTTCTGCCTTGTGAACACACTAGCACCTTCATTTATTATTTGATCTTTACCAAACTTGCATAGATTGTTAATATCAATGAAAGCTCAAACTAGTTCAAAAACCAGCTAAATCGGATTAGTAACACCGGAGTTATGGCCCTTGTTTTTTCTGGAAAATGCTATATTCTGCCTTGTGAACACTCAAGGGCCTTCAATATTAATCGGATCTTTACTTAACTTTGCCAGTGTCTTTATATCAATGAAAGCTCGAACAAGTTCGTAAACCGGCTAGATCGAAATAATTTCAACGGAGTTATGGCCCTTGTTTTGCTGAAAAATGCCATATTAAGCCTTGTGAACACTCTAGCACCTTCATTTATTATCCGATCTTTACCAAACTTTATCAGATTGTTAATATCAATGAAAGCTCAGACAAGTTCGAAACCCAGCCAGATCTGAATAATTTATGGCCCTTGTTTTGCTGTTAATATCAATAAAAGCTTGGTCAAGTTAGAAAACCAGACAGATCGGACCAGTAACAGCGGAGTTAAATATTTGCCTCGTCTTACGATAGGGCCTTCATTTTGCATCTGATCTTTGCCAAACTTTACCAGATTTTATGACATTCTTTTTTATATTATAATTTTTTTGAATTTTTTTTAGCTCTATGTTGGACCAGTCGGACCAGTAACAGAGGAGTTATGGCTCTTGAATTAGGTAAAAATGCTATATTTTGCCTCGTTAATACGGTAGGGCCTTCATTTTTTTATCTGATCTTTACCAAACTTTACCAGATTCTTTAGTTATGGCCCTTGATTTAGTTGATAAGCTGTATTTTGCCCAAAACTTTCAAAAAAACGTAAATGGCAGTCTCTCGCTTCATTGATGTTATAAGAGCCATGTTAGCCAGTAGAGCGTCCACAGGCCCTCTTGGGCCGGGCCTCTAGTTTTCTGATGGTATGCCGGGTGTATCATTTCTTGTTCTCTGAAAATTCAAATAGTCGAAGCTATGTTGTCCTCTGACGGCTCTTGTTATACAATTTTGTTTCTTCTAGTTGAGTGTAGAAACTATTATAATCCCATTTTGATATTCATTATGAATCTTTTGAATAAATTCTCATCAAAAACAATAAATAAATGAGGGAGGAGCTTGAAGGAAAAGTTAGGTGCCACATGATATTTTGGCTACTTCACTGGTTCAGAATCGGCTATCTGTTATTAATATACTACTCAAAATTTGCAAAATTCATCATTCATTCATTCAAAATTTGCTAAATATCACTTTTATTCTCCGTATAATTTTATTAGAAATTAATTCACAATAATGATATTAATTTCATTGATACTTCATCAGTTCCACAATTTGAATAAAGTAGTTCACATGACCATACACTGCCCGAAATAATTTCATGTAAAATAGAAATAATGCTGTTTATTTCAGCAAGAAATTTAGAAGCAAAAAAGTGATTCTTAGCAAATTTTGAGTAGTATATGTGTGTTATAGTCACATTTATGCTGGTGTCATGGACTAGGTTCTTATATGCTGGGTGCGCACCGCTTGGATCCGCATCTGATATGCATGTCAATGATCTGCATTATAATACCAGACTATTTTGACCAAACAGATGCATGACCAGGGTAGAAAGATACGACAGCACGCTGAGTAGTTCCTGTATACATGGACTGGTTACATGGCTAAGACAGATTGGATGTTACCATGGCAATGACAGTCTGCAGGTAGACCAGTTACTACTGGACATCAAAAACTGTAAGCAAAAGCTGGTAATTAAGTGTGCATTTTCCACAAAGCCGAGGCTTCCATTGATTAAATAAAGACTCATTGGAACGTTTTAACAACCTGGTAAAATAATTTTTTCCTGGTTAATGATCCTTCAGTCCTTATGCTTTTAAAAGTAGTATAATAACTACTGTATATAGTAATATCCTGTCACTGTGGTGTTCACATGCACATGTTAGTATTGTGCATTTAAATTATATATATAGAATTGCTAACCTACACCTTGTGCTAAACTTTGCATGTTAACTGTATTTTGTTTGTCCTATAACACAACAATGTTTTTTCCAGGATGCCTATAACACAACACAGTATAAGATATGTCTTGGATCGATGTGGTCAAATCAAGGTTCGCAGACTGGTTTACAACATTGAAATATTGCCATGGTTATGAGAGGCAGGGTACTGCTAGCAGATGAACTTGTAAGTAAAACGTGTCGTTCTTCAATGTTGTTGTTTTTATCTAGCTGTAAATGTTTACAAACTTCATTTAACAACATTTACCTTTAATTTCTGTGTCTCGTCCCAAGACACCTGTGTGGTTGCCGGGGTAGAATACAACCACTGCAAACACACCGTCACATGCAGAGGCCCCCCCCCCCCCCCCCCCACCCCACCCAATTCATATTGATTTTGTCATAATTTTTTATCATGATCATTCAAGGTCTTTATCATGACACCGTGTATGCAAGCATGGAAACATGGCTCCATCGTAAATGGAGTGTGTACTGTAGAATTTGCAGCAACTCTGCAGTTCTGTAAGTAACAAGGTTCTAGGCCCATTCTACGTATTTTTTCTTGATGTAAATGGAGGAATGGAGGAATGAGTCTGGCATATTCATTCCTGTTAGGCGCCATATAACCTTTTATGTGTTGATGCGCGCGCCTTTAAACCCAATTCAATTCGTCCCGAGATGTGAATTCACTGATTACCTACTAGTCTGGTCATGTGCTGCGTTTATTCACTATATAATCCAATAGTCCGGCATCCATTTACTACATTATCCACTAGTCAGGCATTCATTTACTATAGTATCCACCAGTCAGGCATTCATTGACTATATTATCCACTAGTATTGTCCACTAGTCCTTTAGTGGAGCTGCATTTATTTACTATACTATAATCCACTAGTCCTTTAGTGGTGCTGCATTTATTCTCTATATTACCCACTAGTCCTTTAGTGGTGCTGCATTTATTTACTATACTGCCCACTAGTCCTTTAGTGGTGCTGCATTTATTCACTATATTATCCACTAGTCCGGCATTCCATTTACTACACAAATGTGCATGTGACCTTGACCTTGAATTTGCAGCAACTCTGCAGTTCTGTAGGTAACAAGGTTCTAAGCCCATTCTACATATTTTTTCTTGATGAGTCTGTCATATTCATTCCTGTTAGGCGCCATATAACCTTTCATGTGTTGGTGCGGGCGCCTTTAAACCCAATTCAATTCTATTCATCCCGAGATGTGAATTCACTGATTATCTACTAGTCGGGTCATTTGCTGCGTTTATTCACTATATAATCCAATAGTCAGGCATCCATTTACTACAATAACTATATAAATGTGCCTGCGACCTTGACCTTGTTGGTTGTGGTATCCTAAATATAGCATGGACTTGGCCACGCCCCTTTCCAGGAGTGACCTGAGCCAAAAGTGAAAGGTCCCAAAAATTAAATCACGTCTGATAAATGTTTCAAAATACATTTTCAGATTTGTTAATTAATAAATAACCTCTACTAAATTGAGGGCATTTAATTTTACCAAAAGTATTTTTTAAACATGAAATTGTGAGCTAAACCCCCACTCAAAAACAGGTAAATCTTTACTGCGGTTTTGCATGTAAACAAATATGGCGGCCCCCATGGAAAGTTCTGTAGGGGAAACCTGCTGAATTTTAAATTTTAGCACATTGGACTTGGACTCATCTTGAAAATAAGACGCATCTTTCTGAATTTGCAAATGTGCATGTGACCTTGACCCTTCAATCCTCCGTGGTGCCACTGAGTTCCTTCGGTGTGTTCTTGGGCAAGACACTTTACCTTAGCCTCGTCCGTCGGATGGGGACGTAAACCGGGCGGTCCCGTGTATCGGTCTATCTTCCGAGCACGTTAAAGAACCATAGGAATCTATTCGATAATAAGAGTAGGGCAGGTTCCCGGATTCCTATGTATCCTTCCCCTCTCTCTGGGGCGTCTCTAAATAACCTATACTGTGTTGATGGGCCGTTAAACAACATTCAATTCAATTCAATTCAATCAAAGGGCAGATAACTTAATTATTTTTTTTGCATTAAATTTGTGTATTTAGGTCAGTCTCAGTGTATGCACTAGACCTTTCAAACATTGCTTATAGTTCTATCTTGGGTAGTACATCGCAACATCTCAAAAAAGCAAACGTGAATGTGATCTTCACCTTCCAAGCAAAGAGCAGGTAAGGAAACATTCTATTTTGACGTAGTTGTCTTGTGTAGAGCGTCTTTTTAGATGTATGGATTTTATCTATGAACTTGACCTACTTATTTGGGAGTGATTTTGTTTTTGTTTTAAAGAATGTCATTTTGTTTTTAAAAGAATGCACATCAGCAAAATGTAAACGCGATTATTTTTAGTTATTAATGTTTACAAACTTCATTTAACAACATTTACCTTTAATTTCTGTGTCTCGTCCCAAGACACCTGTGTGGTTGCCGGGGTAGAATACAACCACTGCAAACACACCGTCACATGCAG